>VDFB02363248.1:0-49818 GCA_007258455.2 Sequoia sempervirens
GACCTTTTGAGATTCTATAGGAAGTGAATCCAGTAGCCTATCGAATCGCGTTGCCACCGACTCTTTCCAGAATGCATAATATCTTCCATGTGTCCTACCTTAAAAAGTATATACTAGGGGATAATCATGTAATTGATTGGATTGCTTTATAGGTACGAGACCCCGAAGTAGTAACTCTCGAGCCCATCAAGGTGCTAGGAACACATAAGCTACGCTTGCGTAATAGAGAATTCTTGTAGTGCAAAGTCCAGTGGGACCAGTACATAGAAGACTCAGCTACTTGGGAGGACTATGCAGAAATTCAGTAGAAATTTCCTCATATTCTCAACGTTTTTGAGAATTTTTGATTAATGTGTTGTTAGTTGCTATGTTTTAATAATACCCGAGGTCATCAGGGATGATGATTCATAAGGGGGGGAGTATGTTACACCCCAGTTGTGTAGTTACTATTAACTATTACTACATAGGGAAAATATGAATGTAATGTGAATTCTGGAGATGAATAAATTATTCTTGTACCTTGTTATCAATATGAATGTTATCTCATTTGATGTTACCTCAGTTGATGTTATTCATAGTAAAATACTGTACATTTAAGTGAATGAATGATTATTGAATTATTATTATTCTAACTTTGGAGATGTTTATGTATACAACATGTGTTACATATGAACAATTGACTGTCATGTGCATGTGCTAGTGGATGCATGTATGTGTTCCATTCCTCCAGGCGGAGGGGAAGTATCACTCAGGAGAAGATCTTGGTTGGGTGTGTCGTAGAAAAATGGCCCCTTGTCATTTTCATGGCCTTTTAGGTCTTGTTTCACGGTGTTGGAACTATGTTGCTATGATTTTATGTTGTAACATGGCTTGAACATGCTTATTTAGGTACTAAAACTCAAAGAACGACGTCTTGTGAAGGTGTTGTGAAGTGTTGTAAGACATTTCTACATTCTTCTAGACTCTAATTAGTGCAATTTACCTAAATATCACCTTTTTACTCATCAACAAGTCCTATTTTGAAGTGTTGTAAAGTCTTGTAACAAGATTTCACGCTCTTCTAGGCATATTTTCACTATTTACACCCTTTTCTCATGCTTTATTTGGTCTCTTTATGCCCTCATAATTTGTAATTAAGTGTATTTTTGAATGTTATCCTGATAAATAACATTAAATACAACATTTTTCCCAACACATGTTTTTAAGTCCTAGGTGGGACCCATTTTCCATGGGTGGCGAATGAGTCCCCCTTGGCCCCAAATTCAAAATATTTCAAATTTCCTTTTAGGATTTTATTCAAAATCACTTGATGTTGATTTGTGATGAGGTATGAATGGATACTAAGGCACAAGAATTGTATAAATAAGTGTTTTTCATCTCATTTTACATCCTCCAACATTCACATATCATATTGACGCAATCTCAAGTATCCAAGCACTTTACATCAACAATTCAAGCACTTTGAAGTAGCCATTGACATTACTTCAGGCTTGCATCATCAAGGGTTAGGTAAGTTGATAGAACTTTCATGTTATTAGTTTATCTTTCTCTTTCATTTCATTATCTTTTCAAGGGTTTAATTACCAAAAGTGTGGTTTGATCAACGCAAACCCTTATTCACTAACCCTTAATCATTTTCCCCCTATTACATGTTTGTTTGCAACTCTTTGTATGTAGATTTGACAAGTTATTAGGTGTTTAAGATTGATTTTCAATTCAACTAGGTGCTTCAAGTCAACTTGATTCAAATTCAAGCTTGGAGAGAGTTATTTGTCTATTTTTTGCAAAATTGACTTCGAAAACTCGACAAGCAAACATTTCTAGATCTGGTGTTGTAGAGTTGTCTCCTGATTTTTTAGAAATTTGGGAGAGGACTGATTTTCCACTTGTGGCAAATGAGTCCCACCTTAGGACTAAAAATCTGAATTTTATCAGATTCTGGATCCCGACAGAAAGAAACCAACTCCTGACACTTTTTCACTAGGAAGAGGACTAATTCACTACCCTGGGCGAATGAGTCCCACTATGAAAATTCAGTAATTTCCAGTAGCATTTAGAACACTCCAGAATCATCAAAATTCATCTAGGTGCACTTAGATTCATCCTTGTACTTTCTATTTTGCATCATTTCTTCATTTACATTGTTGTTTGCATATCACAATGTGTTTTCAAACATAGTTGTAATTACACTTTTGCATTCATTTCGGTCATTCAGATTAGTCAATTTCATTTAGTTAAGTTCATTTGCATAAAAAAACATTGCATACATCCTAATTTGAGTGAATCATTAGCATTTTTGGCCCTATCACTCTCCCTTTAGGTGAAAAACCCTAGAAGTGCAAGAGTAGTCCATAGGGTCCCAAAAATCTATGTTTCATTTTGGTGAACCCGAATTTTGAACACTTTGAATTTCTGGTTGCATTCACATATTGCATCTTAGTTTCCATTTACATTAGCATTCAATTAGGACATTGATTTGTTATTGCATTCTAGGACTTTTCATTTTGCATTAGTGAAAACTTCATTTAGCTTTCATTTTTGTATTACATCTCATTGAAAACAGTCAAAATATGCATTCTACATATGTAATTGCATTTTGTAGGAGCATTTAAATCATCTTTAAATTTATGAAAAACACTAAAAAACTTCATACTGCTACTCATTCACCACCCAAGGCTAATCAGTCCCTCTGCACTTTTTAGACAACATTTCTAGCATTTGTTTGCATTAGTTGGATCTCTGTTACAGTTAGCTGAATCTCTATTATTTACATTTTAGAGCTCTTAGATTATCTTTCATTTTCATTCACCCCTCTTTTGTGGTCCTTGCATGAGTGTTTGGTGTCCCGTTGATAATACTTTAGTGAGATGAAGTTCTAGACTCATGGCATCTCACGATAACACTTTTGTTGTGGATCTTGGGATCTCATGAGCTCCTACTCCTAGTATGGAAAATGGTGCATTAGGCCCTAACAATACCACTTCCATGCCTTCACCTTTCCATCCAATGAATGTTGACAACCAAAACAATTCCCTCCTGCAAGACAAGGTCATTAGTATTCATGAAGAATTTTCACATTTACAACAAGACTTGTCACTTGAAAAAATTTCCACAACTTCCATACCTTCCATTAAGAATCTTCATCGTTTGATTGAAAGTGATGATGGCTTGCAAGTGATGAAGAAAATTGCTAAAATTTACAATAAACATGCCTCTTCTAATACCCAATCTGCAACTGTTCCTGTAAGCCAAGGAGGACTTCCAGTTCCTCCCCCTTCAACCATAGCATCCATACCAACTTATACCAATCTGCAAGTCCATACAACTATGCCTCAGGCTACTTTTTTCCTGATTTCCACTATCATTCCTACTTCTTTTGTGGCATCACAAGTCCCTTCCACCACCTTCACACCCCTTAGCATTCCTTTCACTTCTCCTAACATCACTTACACTCCATCACCATTTTACCTTCCACCTCAACCCATATACCCCTATCTCCTTCTTACACAACTCCTTACCATTGTTTCATCTATGCAACATCAACTTTCCACCATTAGTCAAGGTCAACCCACTTCAACCACATACCATGTCCATAGTAGCCCCTTATCCTTAGAAATATTGCGTACCCCGATGCCACAAGGGATATAAATGCCTCGGTTTAAGTTCAATACAGAGGAAAAGGAGATCCTATTAACCATGTTAATGCTTATACAACTTTGTGTAGTGAATTTGTCCTTGATGATAAAATTTTAGCAAAATTTTTTCCAAGGACCTTGAAAGATACTGCATTAGAATGGTTTTCCAACTTGCCCAACCTTTCCATCCATTCATTTAATGAATTGGTGGATGCTTTCATTAGTAACTTCCAAGTTCATATGACACCTAAAAAGACAATGGCGGACCTTATGAGATGTAGACAAAATACAGATGAAAAGTGATAGATTTCATCTCACGTTACCAATCCTTATACGCTCAAATTGATGTCAAGATTCTAGATGCACATCTGCAAAAGGTGTTTATTAAAAACTTGCACACCAATCTTCAGGATAAACTCACCATGATGAAATTCCCTTCATTCATGCATTTATGTACAACCCTATGTGACTACAAAAATTTGGTTTCAAGTCGTGATTCAAAATCCACTTCTAACTGAGTTGACAAACCCAAACACACCAATCAAAACCAAAATAACCAACAAAACTTTGACAAAACTAATAGAGGATTTTTACATTTTAATCCGCCTCCTAAACTGCAATTGCCACCAATCCAACAAGTTCAAAATTCAATGGCCACTGTTAAGGCAGCTGTGCCTTATCATTATGAGGATCTGAAGAGACATTTCACTACTTTTGTATTCAATATAGTTGAAGAGGAAACAATACAGTAATGAGAGCAGATTATACATTGTTTTGGGGCCACTGCTTCAGCCCATAATCAGACAGTTGACATTTTTACAAAATATGAAATTGCATCATTAGAGCAGCACTATAAATGTGTAGCATTACATAAAATTTCTACAGCCATTAATATTCCTATTGACTTATCTTTTGTTAATTGCAGTTTTTCAAGTAGATACTTCTCTCAGAATTGTAGCCATCTCTATGATCCAGCCACTGCTTTACAAATGCCAATTTCTGATTATTGCTTTTAGATTCGTCTTCCACCTTCATATTTTAGAATTTCTCCTTTGCTGCCTGGCAGCTGATGGAAACCTACACATAGACAGATTGTAGGGTAAGTTTTCTATAAAACTCAGTAAGATCTCTTCTACAACCCTGGTAGATTTCTTTATTCCTTGCATTCCAAATAAACCACAAAATTTTAGTTGATAGAATTAACCAAAGTAAATTGTTAGATTTTCCAAAACCATTACATTTCCCCATTAAAATTTCTAACCTGTTATCCTCTTTTGCTTTCCCATCTTTTAACATGTCAATTTTAAAAATATTCCAAATTTCTTTAGCAAAAAAACATTCAAAGAAAATATGCATAACAAAATCTGCTTTCTTACAGATATTACAGATAATCGGATACTTGCTAGAATCCACATTTGGAAGTTTTTGCATCAACAACAACCATCTAAAAGCAGCCTTCTTGGGTTCCAGTGTGCTGTTCCAATTATGGCTGAATATAAGATTCCAATCTTTATCATTTAAGCTTAACTTCCATCTCTGGTTCAAGCCTTTTGACAAAATAGGGTTATTATCCAGAAGCCCATAAATCTCTTTAGCTTTTAGACCTGCAATGCTGTTATTTTCCAGCCAGTTAAGATCAAGCACATTATTCTTCCTACCATTCATGTTGACTGGGGGGACAACCATGTTTTTCTTAATAGTATGAAAGGTTCTTTTCTGCGTTTGAGGCAAGTCAAACTCAGCTCTCAGGGTATCCCAACACTTCAGCCTATCCTTTATCAGGATTTGATCAAAATGAGACAAACCTTTTTGGTTCCAAGATTTAGCAGAGCATCCCTGTAACAAAGCCAGAGGCTTGTCATTGTGGAATACATTCCACCAAATGGATCTATCTAAGAAGATCTTATTTATCTCAATATCAATTTGACATTTTTTAATGATTTTATCTTTAGAGTATTCCCAAGCTTTCCACAGACTTGTAAACACCCTGGACCCAGCAGGGGTTGTTGAAAACTTGCCAAAGATCAAGTCCCAAAGAGGTAAATGCTTCCAGGTCTTGGAATTTTTTGGTGTAGCAAGCTTAATATTGTTTCTAACTAAAACTTTCCAAGGCTCATTTCCTATGAGAGCCTTGCAAATCCATTTTGCTGCCAGGGCCAAGCCTTGTTGTTTAAGGTTCTTGAGCCCAAGGCCCCCCAGATGCTTATCCATACAGCAAATCTCCCACTTTATTGCATGCCATTTCTTATTACCTCTGCCATCAGACCATAAGAATTGTTTGATTTTCTTTTGAATTTCTTCAACTTGATAACTGTTAAAGAGCCAGGAAGAGGAGTAGTAAACGTTATAAGACGCAAGAATTTTGACACACTTGAGCCCTTCCTACCAAGGAGAGGTACTTATTATTCCAATTGTTCAGCTTTTTCTCAATCTTGCTCTTCACCCACTCCCACATGCTTCTCAGGTTGGGACTGACAGCGAAAGGGATCCCCAGGTATCTTACAATTTTACTCGGTCCCCCCCATTGTAGACCCAGCCTATCAAACCAAGGAGGATTAGTTTCCTCCCAGCTCAGCATAATAGACTTGGCTTTTGAGATCCTAGAGCCAGCAACTTTTTCCAAGAAATCAAGTTTGCACATGAGATGTCTCACATTTTCCTCTTCCAACTTAACCTAATACTCTCCATAATACAATGAACCAGTTAATTCAAAAATGCATGCCCACTTTGTTTTCTATTAGACCACTTGATCCAAACCAGCCATTACCACCCAATTTCAAGCCTAACACTTATTGTCACTTTCATCACCAAAATGGACATGACACTGAACATTATAAGCATCTAAAAAATTTAGTTCAAGACCTCATTGAGTTAGGCCATTTTTCCATTGAGGGTGTTAATGATCAAGGAAATAAGTCCATTGCACCCCCTAACCAGAATTTACAAATTTTCACCAATACTATTCCTAAACATACTACCTCTTTTGTCAAGGCTAGTGAACCTTCAAACCCTGATGTAATGATTGTTGATACAAATAGTGAACATGATACAACTCCTCCTATTGTTACCCAAGTTAGTCCTTGTGCCATAGAAAAAAGTACCCTGTGCTTGACATGGAATTAATTCATGATAAAATTGACTTAATGAGGTCTTAATCTAGTGTTGTGAAGCATTTTATGCATCCACACTAGGTCTTGGACCTTTGAAAATCAAATAACATGCTTTTAATGACGTCTTGTAAAGGTGTTGTAAAGTGTTGTAAGATGCTTTCACGCTTTTCTAGACTTAATTAACCTACTTCTCCCTAATTCAACATTATAAAATATGTTCAATAACACTATTACATCAATCTCAAAAGTTCTTAATGTAAAATTAATGATAAACTAGTGTTGAAATGTGTCTTGCACATTCACATTGGTTTTTGCGCCTTTCTAGGCTATGTGGACCTAATTTTAGCGTTGTAAAGTGTATTTAATCACACTTTCACATTGATTTATGTGTCCCAAACCCTATTTGAAATTTACATAATCACTAATAGGCCCTAATTAACCCATATTGTGCATTCTAAGGTTCAAATTGATCAAACACATGAAAAACTTGCATTTTAAACCTTATTTCCTTATTCCTCAGCATTTGAGCTTTCAAAATAGCCCCTGTGGGACCCATTAGCCATGCATGGAGAATTAGTCCCATCCAGGTATTACCCATTCACCATGTGTGGAAAATGAGTCCCATTTGGCCCCATTTTGACCTTTGAGCAGGAAATAAAGTGAAATTTGTGTTGATTTTGCTTTATGTTGGCCTGTGATGAGGTATAATCAGGATACTAAGGCACAAGTGGATATAAATAAGTGTTTTTATCCTCATTTTTCATCTCTATCACATATAATAACTCATTTTTACATCTTTCATCATTAATTCATCTTCTATCTTCTCATCCAAGTCAAGCAAGCTAGGGTTTCTTCATTAGAAGTCATCAAGTTAGCTTTCTAAAGCATTCAAGGGCTGAATCTTCCTACATTGTTGCAGAATTTCAAGATCAAATCATCATGACAAGGTAAAAATCTCCATTGTTTCATGTTTCATTACTTTATTTCATCACTTTGGTTTAATTACCTAAAAGGGGTTTGACCAAGGCAAACCCCCATGTCCTAACAATCAACATCTCTTCTTTTCTTCTTATGTGTTTGTATATTTAGACATCTTGGGGGCTTAGGAATCATTGAAGATTTCATTTCAAATTCATTCAAGTCATTCCTTCATCATTCAATTTAAAATATCACCAAAATCTCACTTTTAGACCCGTAAATCAGAGTTTCAGAAGCAGACACCTGCAGGGCATCAAAGTGCAGACCGAAAGCTTCAGAATCCACTTTTGAAAAATCAGAAATTCAAAAGTGGACTCATTTTCCATGGGTAGCGAATGAGTCCCACTACAAGGTCAATTTTGAGTTTTCTACATTTTTGAGTACCCTTTTGTCAGAAATAGGTTCCGACATAGTTTACTGGAATTGGGACTAATTCACCCAAAATGGCGAATGAGTCCCACCGGGCTTAAATTTTAGCATCAACAACATTTCAAAAGAAATTTTTAGTCCTCATTAAGATTATAGGTGCACACTTTCAGTTTGATTCATTTATGTTGCATTTTTCCATTCATTTGTAGGTGATTTTGCAATACACAATGTGTTTTCAAACAAGTCATATTTCTTAGATTTTGCAAGTTTAATCAATCAATTAGTTCATATAATTGCATTTAGATCATCTAATTTAGCTTATATAACATCACACACATCTTAATTTGAATGAACCTCTTAGGTTTTGGGTGTGGGATCTATCTCTTTCCATTAGGTGAAAGATTCTAATTGAGTAAAAGAGACAGAATTCTTAGTACCTAAAATATATGGTTCAGTCCTATGGATAACTTTATGGCTACGATAGATGTTATCCCTCGTAAGGGCCAAACCACTAAATTGCTTAATATTACTTTTTTTGCTAAAGACATACTACAAAAGCTTCCTGATAGTCCTCTCTACATAGCTGGAAAAATCTATAATAAGCCCACTAATGGGATATTAATAGATCCCACTTGTGGCGAGAATATGATCACAAAGGATTTTCTAGTATTACATGAGCTATATCAAGATGAATATAATAAACCAACTGCATGGATTAAAACACATATTGGTTTTTCTTTCCCTACGATTGGATCAATCGTGCTACCCTTACAAATAGGACCTAAAGCTTTGGAGGTAACATTTTCAATTATTCCACAATCTGACCAATTTCGTTTGTGGATAGGCCTCCCTTGGCTTTGCTCAATGAAAGTGGTCCCATTAGTTATTCATAAGTGTTTGAAGTTTCCACATGAAAATGAGATAGTCACCATCCATCATAGTAGATTTAATCCTTTATCTTCCAAAGGTAACCTCTCATTAGAAGCCTTTTGGCCTGAACCTATGGAACTTATCACCCCTCGCAAGGACTTATTTTTCATAGATGAAAATTTTAAAGCTAAAAACATAGCTGAATTATCTCTTCATAACTCATCCCCGTCCACTTCCGCACCTCCTATCATAGACGAAACCATGCTTCAACCTGAGTCTAACATTGAGTACACCATCAAACCTCCTAAACAATCACCCCTAGACATTTCCCCGCCATCGTTTAAACGACCAAGGGAACATGAAACAAACCCTGCTCAACCTCTTCATCTAAAGAGAAAGTGGTTGATCCATCCTCTTTGGTTTATTCTATTCTTCCCCCTTCAGAAGAAACATAACCTATGATGACTCAATCCTCTCTTACACCTCCACAACTCCAAAACAAAATTAAGCAGAACCATAGTGCTAGGGAACGTAGGCTTCGTCATCGTCTCCTTGCTCGCCAATCTCACATAGAAGATAAAAGAAATCAACATTTACCTTTGATAGAAGTCATAGATGACCACCCTCCTTCTCCTAACCCACCACAAGATAGTCCTATGCAACAATTGGAGCAAATTGAACCAATCCAACAACCTCAAATTTTGATACATCCATCTTTAGAAATCACTTTTCATCCTCCTATTGTCATTAATCTTGATAATGATGATGATGGTGATGACGACATAGAGATTTCCAAAATAGATGAAGAAGTGCATAATGATTTAAATTCTTTATTTTCATCTACAATGAGCTTAAATGATACATCCTCTCCACCAAGTGAAGAACCTGGTACGACTCTTGGTTCGACACTTGCAATTATGCCTTTGGACAGTCAATCGCCCTCGCATTACCTTGAACACATGATTGGGAGGCAAATGACTTGTTAGATGGTTGAATTGCGTTCACCTAACTAGCCTTTTATATTGTTTCTTTTTGTTTTCCTTTTCATGTGCGTATCGTGTTTCCTCGTATTGTGCATTTGATGTTCCCTCTCTTTGTACACTTCTTCTATTCATACCTCTATTCTTCTCTTTGTCGTGCATTGTCTTTTTCATTTTGTTTTGTGTTTTCCTTTGGGGATGACGCAGCATTGAGATGCCCTATGTCTCTTCCATGTTGACCAAATGGTCCTTGTCTTTTTCATTTTTTTTGTTTTGTGTTTTCCTTTTGGGGATGACGCAATGCATCAAGACGAAATGTCTCCTTCATGTTGACCCAAAATCCTTTTCATTTTCTTTCTTCTCGCTTGTTTTTTCATTTTGGGATGATGCAAGGTGTCGAGACAACAATGGGTATGTGTAGGATCATCATGGAAAAAATAGGCCCTTAAGTGGCAAAAAATTAGAAAAATCGAGTTAGGCAACATGACGTAAAAATTTGAATAAGTTATCTATATTATTTCAAAAAATGTAAGAATAGAATCTATAGAAAATTGAATGTAGTTTCTAAACTACTAGGTTTATTTTTTTTTTTAAATCTATTTGGTGAAAATTTGAAATTTCAATGCAATAGTACTTAAAATTCGAAAAATAAGAAGTAGGTGTCCGTCGACCACCCTAACCACAATAAAATGATAATATTTTTATAATATTTTAGACATAAGTAGAGGACTTATGTCCAGATGTGATGCATATTTTTCATAATTTTTTCCAAGTAAATAATTAATTATGAATTTTTATTACAACTTTTAAAAAATATAAAACTCATATGTCCGCCACCTTAACTTGGTCAAAACTTCATGAAATTCAATTTTTATTTTTTATTCCTATAGTATGCAAATCATAGAATGTGATGCATGTTTTGGATTCAAAAATGTGATACCATTTGAAATCTATAGATGTTTTTCAATCAGCCTATCAATCAAGACTTTAGTCGTAATTCAAATAGAAAATGAATAATAATAATTTATTCAATTCAAAGTAAATAATAATTTATATTGGTGGAAAGTGAGAATCTCCTTTAAAACCCTTTTCATTTCATCAATTTTGGGTAAAAAATGTCGTCAGCCACATACCCTACAAATACCCAACATATTGCCACTTTTTGGCCCACCATGATCCTGCACATACCCCAATATCTCTTCCATGTTGACCCAAAACAAACTTTATTTTCCTTCATTTTCGCTCTCTTTGTGACATTCTTCCAGTTTTATGTGCTTTGGGGGATGATGACAGTTTCAAGCTCTTTCATAAACACATTGCAGCAACGAACATACCGACCCAAAATCCATAGATCCCTTATGTGTTTGGTGTGCTTTCTCTTCTAGGGGGCAACCTCCTTTTCTTCTATTTTTCATATTTCTTGACATGACACAACCTAACTTCAAAACATATGTAGCGCTCGAAAAATTAAGAGTGTTTTCAATCCGTTCAAATCAGTATAAAAGGGAAATTAAGAGTATTTTCAATTTATTCAAATCATTATAAAATATTTCCAAGTAATCAACATTGTTCATAACACTTCCGAATGAGCTTATTAAAAGAGAATTTAAATTGCATTTCATGTATAATAATAATATCAATGTAATGTATCAAGTTTATACAAAGCATAAGTATTTCAATGACTTTTCTCCTATACATATATTCAACCATACTTGGAAAAATCAACAATTCCAATAGAAACATCTTTTCTATGCTAAGTCATAAAACTTTAATTTCTTAAATCAATGTTACATTAGATACTTTCAAATCATACTTCTATTTCAAAGTTTCAACAAAGAATGTCAAATACATATACATTTACAATGGGCTTCACAAGCCAATCCTGAATAATACACAAGTACATTAATAGCAAATAAAACTCGGAACCACCAACCGCTATGACACCATCGGTCTGCTTGCGAGCTGGGGCCAAGAATGTGATTCAGGCGCCTTTTCCGCCCAACCATGAAGTCCATGACTTCCCCGGGTTCCTTCCTAACTCGAAGGAATCCCTGGCCCTGCATAAAGGAGCCTAGCAACCCGAAATAGTAAAACAGGAGGGAACTCTCGATGCGTGCCTGATGCCTATATGCATTTCTAACATGAGAAATAAACACATTTCTTGCAACAAGAGGTGGCAGAGACTCAAATACATATATGTTTCTAGGCTTTTAAAACAAACCCATCTATTTCAATGGTACAAGTGCTTGGCCAAGCAAAAATAATACAAGTAATGGTAGTTTAGAAAAGGTAATACTACCGTCTCTGTTGGTCCACCTTCGGCACCCTGTCCCGGAAGTTACCACAAGTAAAGTATGAATAAATACCAAAGCAGAAAGTTGTGCATTTTCTGACATGTTTCATACATTCAATTAATTCTAAAAAGAATTTCAAATGTGAATTTCAGAACATCCTTTGAAAGCAAGATTGTAAATTCAGTAGTAAGATTTCGTTTACTCTTTTGAGAGTACTCCTTTTCTGGTTTGGATAAAAGCTCTGTTTTAAAGAAGAACATGTATGTCATAATACTTTTCAGTGCACAATTAGAAAGAAAGATTTAATTAATTTGTTTGAATGAAACAGTGTTTTCTGTTTTTAGTATGTACTTCTATTCTTTCCAAGTTCAGGCTGACTGATAGTGTAATACCCAATTTTAATACAGGTTTCAGAGTATTAATAATATACTGAAACAGTGCAATTTATTTAGAATATCAGAGGTTTGAAAGATAATCTTATATTCAATTTTTATGTTGTATTCCTTTACTCAGGATTGTACTACTGTAGGTAAGTATATGACAAGGTAATCAAGATGATTTTCAGTTTACATGGTTCTCAGAGACAATTCTATTCTTGTTCCAAGTTTAACATTTCTGAGATATTTGTGATATTTAACAGAATTCATACCACTTTCTGGAAATGATTTTCCTGTTTCAACTTGCATTTTGGTATGTATATGCATGGATATATATATATATATAAATATATATATATGTATACATATACAGCTAAGTGTGTATATATATATATATATGTATGTAAAAATTCATATACAGCTGAGTGTAAATTTTGAAGAAAGAAAATACTGGTTTTTTTTTATGACTGTTCAAAAGTTCTCTGGCCGTGCACACAGAATATAAACATTTTACAGGGTTTCCTTACTGGCATTGAGCAACATAAGGGCTCAGGGAAGCCCTTGCCCCTCCCATGGGGAGGGGGCGGGCTGTGAGGGGCTCGCGCCTCCTCCACAGGCCGCGGCCTGTGGAGGGCGCGAGCCTCCCACAGTGCCGCGTCCTTCCCATGGGGAGGACAAGGGATTAAATCCCTTCCTCATTCCTATGGATAACAATTTCAAAACTCAAAATAAGAAGACATTTCGTCCAGTATATCTGCATTCGAATTTATCTCAAAGGCATTTTGAATTTATTTCAGATGACAGGGTTTTTATGCAGTCATTATATGCATATATATATATGTATATATGCACTGGAATTCAAATTCCTGTGCATATATATATGTATATATATATATATATGTTTATATATATTTCCAATTATAATTGAGAGCAGTTTAATAAATTGCAGATTTTGTAATAGAATGAAACCCTAATTCTGGAAGAAAAGATTGGGTATTCTATATTGCAACAATGAAAAGTAAACTATTACCGAGATGCAGAAATGAAATTGGAAAAGATTTCTCAGTTGTTTGTACTCATATCATGGAATGATGCATTGCATTCCTTCAATTTCCTTACTGCAATTTTTAAATTAAATGAAGGCAAAGTATGAAAAGAACCTGGCAATTTTCTTCTTCAGAGCAAATGCCCAGTAATACCTTCTTGTTGCCTATTTTCCAGAGCTCTCGGATATGCCTCAAATGGAAGTTCTCTTTTCTCTCTTAAAGCTCTATTCCTCTTTTCGAGGATCATGCAAAGTATTTCCAGATGACAGATAAAATTCTCATGCAAATTCTAAGGATTGCCACATGCCAACAACATTGTTGGTTTTAAGATAAAATTTCTAGAGCCCAATGTTCTCTCGGGCTGTTCATTCCTTTTTATTTTGGGAAAAAAAATAACCATAAGCAAACAGAAATATTTCCCTTTTATATAAACCAATTATTTCATTATATGCAAACATAATACTTTTACTTTATTATTTGTTTTGTTTTATTTCTTTAATTTCCTATATATTATATCTCTTTTAAAATCAGGTTTTCTTTCCTTTTTATTGCACAAGGATAAATTAAAATAGAATAAACCATATTCTTTTCATAATTTTTAAGGTTAATTAAACTATATTTTAATTTTGCTCTGCTAATCAATTTCAAACAATCATATTGAAAACAAACATGACCTAATGCAGCTACATGTTTTTAAGTGGTGTGTGCGTAATCAAGAGCTTCCCCTCTTTTACCCTGTCGGGAAGCTAACCTTCTTTTCCTCAATCACACTCTTGGCCTTCGATCACCTGCAACTCAAATGCACTTAGGCGTGCAAAAACGAAAGTGTATTAGTAACCAATGTAGAAATATAAATTTAAACAATAATTAAATCAACATTCCTATTTTATATAAAATGCACTCATAATTCTGAAAGAAAACAATTATTTTTCTACATTCCTATACATCAAAGCATTGTAGTATATTATATTGCTCTAACACGTATCATAATTCGTATATTAAATCCCATAAAGTCATGGTCAAACATTATCAAAATAAGTCATGGTCAAAATAGCATCAAAGTAAGTCATGGTCAAAATAGCATCAAAGTATGAGACGTGACAACATATGACTTGGCATAGGGCTTTCTAAGTTGGCTCTCATGTCTTGTTTTCTTTTTTCTTTTTCTTTTCTTCTCTACTTTAAAATAATTGCTCACAGAACGATGTGTAACAATTCCTTTAAAGTGGGGGGCATACATTACCATAATTCATTTTCATTCTTAGTTCCTAGTGTAGCCATACCATTTACATAATGCGTTCATCACTTTGTGGATGACATTGGGTGTAATGTCCTTCATAATTGTGATCTTTCTAAGCATATTACATTCCTCTTGGTGGCTTGATGTGACACACTGCATCCCCTAAGATGTGAACATACTATTATTTGATTGGCCTCTCTTGGAGACATTAGACACAATGTTCCCTAAGTGACTGACCTTACATAAACTGAACAAGACTCCTTTGAACATCTTTTACATTACATTTTACATTGTTGCATTTTGTATGGCCACCTTGCATAACACAAATTGCATGCCTATGGTGCCATCTTGTTTGTTCATGAGTAGGAAGCTTTGCTTGTCTCATGAAGCTCGAATCGAAACCTTTTCCTTTTTCTTTGTGGCACCTTGTTAAAGTTATCAATGGGTATAACTTTGGCAGGGTTGAGCGGGAAGCCCACCTAGCAACATGACTTTTCCCCATAGCCACTTTTTTGTTTGTGAGTGCATACCAACTGGTGTATGTATCTTACCTTTTTGGGCTTTCTCACCCCATGGACAACTAGTTCCGTGGCCCCAACGTGAGTATACAATTGGGATTTCTCACCCAGTAGACAGCTTGAAGTTCTGTGGCCCCAAAGTGAGTACACATTCTCTTTTTCAAAACAATTAGCCTATATCTCTTTTCACAACTAGTTGGATTGACGATCAAAGCTTCATCCAATTATTTTCAACACTTGGGTGTTCCTTTGTTCTTATGTCTAGTTTGCCATGGGATCTTCATCCAGGGGGGCTTGATGATCCCTCTCGATTGCTATCATTCCATCTTGCTAATGTAAGTGCATTTGAACCCTCCCCTCGATGTTCATGGATTCTTTAGTGTGAGTTTGAAATAGGTTCATCCTCTCACTAAAGTGGGGGCTAAATGTGCCATAGAAAAATGGCCCCTTGTCATTTTCATGGCCTTTTAGGTCTTGTTTCACAGTGTTGGAACTATGTTGCCTTGATTTTATGTTGTAACATGGCTTGAACATGCTTATTTAGGTACTAAAACTCAAAGAACGACATCTTGTGAAGGTGTTGTGAAGTGTTGTAAGACATTTCTACATTCTTCTAGACTCTATTTAATTCAATTTACCTAAATATCACCTTTTTACTCATCAAAAAGTCCTATTTTGAAGTGTTGTAAAGTCTTGTAACAATCTCTCACACTCTTCTAGGCATATTTTCACTATTTACACCCTTCTTATGCTTTATTTGGTCTCTTTATGCCCTCATAAGTTGTAATTAAGTGTAGTTTTGAATATTATCCTGACAAATAACATTAAATATAACATTTTTCCCAACACATGTTTTTAGGTCCTAGGTGGGACCCATTCACCATGGGTGGTGAATGAGTCCCCCTTGGCGCCAAATTCAAAATATTTCAAATTTCCTTTTGGGATTTTATTCAAAATCACTTGATGTCAGGCTGTAATGAGGTATGAATAGATACTAAGGAACAAGAATTGTATAAATAAATGTTTTCATCTCATTTTACATCCTCCAACATTCACATATCATATTCAAGCAATTTGAAGCATTCAAGCACTTTACATCAACAACTCAAGCACTATTCAAGCACTTTGAAGTAGCCATTGGCATTACTTCAGGCTTGCATCATCAAGGGTTAGGTAAGTTGATAGCACTTGCATGTTATTAGTTTATCTTTCTCTTTCATTTCATTATATTTTCAAGGGTTTAATTACCAAAAGTGGGGTTTGACGAAGGACAACCCCTATTCACTAACCCTCAATCATTTTTCCCCTATTACATGTTTGTTTGTAGCTCTTTGTATGTAGATTTTATAGGTTACTAGGTGTTGAAGATTGATTTCCAAGTCAAATAGGTGCTTCAAGTCAACTGGAGTCAAATTCAAGCTTGGAGAGAGTTATTTGTCTGTTTTCTACAGAACTAACTTCGACAACCCGACAAGCAAACATTTCTAGATCTGGTGTTGCAAAGTTGTCTCCTGATTTTTCAAAAATTTGGGAGAGGACTGATTCGCCACTTGTGGAAAATGAGTCCCACCTTAGGATTGAAAATATGAATTTTTTCAGATTCTGGATCCCAACAGATAGAAACTAGCTCCCAACACTTTTTCACCAAGAGGAGGACTGATTCGCCACCCTGGGCGAATGAGTCCCACTGTGAAAATTTAGTAATTTCCATCAGCATTCATAACACTCCAAAATCATCACAATTCATCTAGGTGCACTCAGATTCATCCTTGTACTTTCTGTTTTGCATTATTTCTTCATTTACATAGTTTGCATATCACAATTTGTTTTCAAACATAGTTGTAATTGCACTTTTGCATTCGTTTTCGGTCATTCAGATTAGTCAATTTCATTTATTTAAGTTCATTTACATAAAAAAACATTGCATACATCCTAATTTGAGTGAATCATTAGCATTTTTGGCCCTATCTCTCTCCTTTTAGGTGAAAAACCCTAGAAGTGCAAGAGTAGTCCATAGGGTCCCAAAAATCTATGTTTGATCGGGTAACTGATAAAAGTAAACTATCTGAGCATAAATACACACCACATTAGAATGATTGAGTTGAGTAAGTTTGTGGGTAGCAGGTAAGTCATCCTTAGCTGATATGTCTACATTTGAGAATCTTGTTTACTACAACATGCATTATTGGGTGATTTTTTTCTATTTGAACTTTTGAGATATTTCTTGTACTATTTCGATTATATTGACAAGTGGGATGTACGTGGAAGTATGTGTATATATATGGACATGCATGTCAATAAGATCTAACGACACATAAATGTACCATACGTAAAAACTTATCTATATGATGGTAATCGTGAATGGCTATATGTGAATCGTATGTGAACACACACACACACACATATATGTATAGTATATATACACATATCCATATGTATATGTATATTGATACATGCATATGTTGGCAAATGAACATGCTCATATGGATGCATCAATATAGATATACCTACACATACGTGTACATAGAGGCATATACATTTACACACACACACACACACACACACACACACATATATATATATGCATACATTCAATATAATGTGTTTATTATATACTATCTTGCCTGTAATCATATGTATATATATATATATATATGTATGTATTACATATATATAGATATATATATGTATTACATATATATATATATATATATATAATACATATATATATATGTATATAATATATATTATATATATATTAATATATATTTAACATAATATATATGCTATTAGAATTCAACTATCTCTTATTCATAGAAGCCAATTTATAAGGCTGTTTTGTAGTAGATAAAGACTATGAAATAGACGTCGATAATAGTCATTAGTGACTATGATTAATATGGTCGATGGAATAGCTTATAACTATTTGTGTGTAAACTAATTATCATACTATTTGACATGTGATTTATAACATGGTATTGCTGTCAATAATATGCTTGACTCGGTCGATGCCAATAGTGATATTGACCTTGAATTTGTATAACATATTAGTATGTTCAAGTCAATTCATCCACTAAATGGATTGATGGAAACTTGCTTTCATAAAATGGAAGTTGACTAAGTTTAACCATGCCAAATATGAAGGAAATGATAATGGAAATGGTGCCACCTTTGAGTTGCTGTAGATGTCTTTTCTTTGTGGAAATTCAAATTATGCATATGTTGATTGAATAAGTCTTCAAATTGCTATCACTAAATAAGTCAACTTGTAGGTGATTATGCTGAGTATTAGCTTAAGAAATTGCCACCTTTCTGATATGTTTCATGTGTTGCTTTGCATGAATCTTGCTATCCATTAACATGCCTAAACTGTAGGCTTTGAGGTTGCTTGGTTTCTCTATAAATAGATGAAGCATTTCATTTGAGAGGGACACATTCTTCCATAAGATAATACGTCTTTTGCAATTCATAATTTTGTACTTTCTAGCCATACTTTTCTTTGCATTGAGAGAGTGAAAGGAATTTCAAATAGTTGTGAGGAGGTTAAATTTTGAGAGAAAGCTATATTTTGAGAGGAATAAGCGATCAACTTGTGAGGGAGAGTTATAGTGTCATTCTTGAGGAGATGTTTACCAAGCTTGCTATTGTGGAAAAGGTTGCATTGCTACCATTTGATTTGGATAAGCGATAATAGGCATGGGGATCTCTTCTTCTTTGTTATTTTACTCTTGAATGATGTGTCTTGCATGCATGGTTGGGATTTCTTTCCCAATATATGCATTAGAGAATTTAGATTATTTTGAAAAGGAAGTTGAAGCTATTATGTTGTTTTCATAATGTGTTTTTAAGTACTCCATAGTATATGGGTGTTCATCATAATTATTAAATACTAGGTATGATTGAACATGAAAAGCACATATGGTGTATTTAGCTAAGTTATTGATTTAACTAGGAAAGCTCCTGTTTAATCCTAGGATAGATAATCTAGTATGGGAGGGAGTCTAAGTACTTACATGTAACTAGGGTTAATCCAAGTATATGGGATGGACTATCCATTGAGGAAATACCTAGCTTGTGTACTTACTAGTTAAGTAGGTTAATTCCAAGTAGATTATTATGGTGATAAGTTATTTGGGATGATGGACTATCCATTGAAGGAAATACCTATGTGTAGCTTAAGATAGCCTTAAGTCAAATCATCCCTAAGTAGTGTATGTGAGATGAATTCATTCAAAGTACTGAATCAAAACACTTTGAAAAAAGTAGTGTGAATGTTCGAGACTCCACTTTAGATTGTGTGACTATTGAGACTACACTGTCAGTTCACCGTGATCTAGTATTACATGCTAGTTCTAGATTGTGGGATTACATAGATCTATTTATGTATGAAACAACACTATGCTCAGTTGGTTGTCGTTATCAGTTACTCTACCAATCTCTTCATTGAAGGGAAGGACCATCTATCGAATGATAGATGTGTGGGGGACTGCATTATGAGTCCATGGTTGGCAGAAAAAGTGCTCGAGTGATGCTTCTCCTCCACAACAAGTGATAGAAGAACCAAGATTTGAAAGGAAGGATCCTGGACTGTCTTACAACTATTTGTTCTAAAGCTCTTTGAGCTATGTATGTAAATATATTCTTTCTTGCATTGATGTATTATATGAAAAGAAAATGAATTCATGTTGTAATATTTTATGCATCTTGAATGGAAATTATCAATAAATAAAATAATTTTTTTATTGCAATGGCATGTTACTTAGTTTATTTACTTGTAAAGTGTAAAATTAGAAAAATAATTACTTCATTAAAGGGTTAGTATGTTACAATAACAATCCTCTTCATCCTAAAAAATGATCAGAGAATGGGCATCTTTTTTTCAATGAAGTAATGTTGAATTGAAATTGAATTTATTGAGAGCTTTTACACATATCTTCGATCACCATTAACACACATTGAAGATTTTGCAAAACATCAAAATGGAGGCAGTCATAATTAAAGGGATGAGGATAATAGAAAAATTGAATTGGTTGGAAAATGGTGACAAGGGCTCAAAATTTTTCTTTAGGTTCATAAAGGAAAGATAAACCAAAATGTAGATTGAGAAAATATGGGCTGAGGGGACAGTTGTAGAAAACCAAGAAGACATTAGAAAGCAATTCCTCCAGTTTTATAAAGAACTCTTTACCTCAAAAGGGGTTAAAGATGGAAACCAACAGGCTAGAGGGCTAATAAAGTAGATCATCCCTAAGAGGATTATGAAGGAATAGGAAATTTCCTCTGGGAAAACCAATTGCAATGGATGAAATAAGGAAGGCCATCCTATCCTTAAAAAATGACAAATCTCTGGGGGTGGATGGACTACCAGATGAATTTTACAAAAAAATAATTGAATGGATAAGTGAGGATCTATACCTTGTCTACATGGAGGATTTGGAAAAGGAGTCACTGGGGAAGGATATAAACAAAGGTCTCATTAAGTTACTCTCCAAAGAGGGGGACATGACCCTGGTTAAAAATTGGAGACCAATTACCTTACTAAATGCATCCTATTAAATTTTGGCAAAAATCCTTACAAATAGGACTACAAATGTGCTACCAAGAATAATAAACAACACATAAAAAGGGTTCATAAAAGGAAGGTATATCCTAGAAAACCTCATTACAAGTTGGGAAGGGATAGAATGGGAAAAACAAACCAATCAAGAGACAACTATGCTTCTATTGAATTTTGAAAAAGCATATGATATAATAGAGTGGGGGTTTGTAATGTTGGTTCTTGAAGCATTTTCCTTCTCCACCTCCTTTTGTAATATGGTTAGGACCCTATTTAAGGATGCAATGGCACAAGTGGATATAAATGACACTACCACAAAAGATTTTGCACTAGAAAGATCAATAAGGAAAGGGTGTACCCTTGCCCCAACCCTGTTTGTTATTGCCTTAGATGCACTGCATTAACTATTAAGGGACAACACATCATCCCCTAGGGTCAAGGGTATCACCTTTCCTAACAAATTTGAACTCATCAATATTCAATTTGTAGATGACACTGCATTGTTCCCCAACTTGGAAGAAGGGAAGATGGACAGGCTTAGGGGAAAACTGAATACGTTTCCCAGGCATTAGGTGCCAAAATTTCAATGGCCAAATCAATAATGTTGGGTTGGAAGGATGCCCCCCCAAATTGGCTAAAAAATACATCTTTCAATGGGGACGACCCCAAAAAATTGTAAGGTACCTTAGCATTCCATTTACCGTGGACCCCAATCTAAAATATATGTGGATATGGATTAAAGGGAAGATCGATAAAAAGATTGATAAATGGAACAAACAATACTTGACCCTACCTGGAAGGTTATAGGTATGTCAGAAAATAATCTCTTCATACAACATATACTTTGCATCAGTATGGTTTTTCAGCCACTACCAAATCTATGAGATACAAAAAAGAATAATATTTTTTTGTGGTTAGACAGGAAAGGGAAAAGGAAAAGGCATGCAATAAAATGGGATTGGTGCACTATTGCCAAAGAAAAAGGTGAACTAGGTCTGAAGGACCTAAGGTTGCAAGGTATTTCCCTAGTAGTCAAATGGATTATAGGGGAACTGGAGGGAGAGGAACCATGGAAGATTCTCATTAGATAAAATATTTATTTAAGGGTGTTGCCACAATAGTGGTTTACACTTTCTAGGAGATCCTAATTTTTGCTGAAATCACATATTTTTAGAAAATATAATGATTTAAGCCTTGAAAATTTCTATTTAAAGGATTCCAATTGAAAAGGGTTTGATCAAACCACCTTAGACCAAGGCCCCTTGGATAGAACCCCACTAATTTTAAACCATACCTCTAATGGAGTCTCCTTTACACCTATCAAAATGCTGATAAAAAACCACTTTTGATTTACCTTTTGGAGGATCAAATGAATTCATTTAAAATTTATTTTTTGTAAGTATGTAGTCCTTATTATAAGCTTCCAAAAGTATAATTTTAATTAAATTAAATTTTATTATTATATTAATTTTTTATTTTTGTGAATGTAGGTTTTTCACTAAAAATCAAGCTCTTTGTTCTATACATGTGGAAAAATAGAAAATTATCAAAATAAAATTCTGAAAAATATTAGTGCACTAGATATTGAAGTCCTTGATCCAACAAAAAAGAATTTTGATACATACAAAAAAAGTTGCATGTTATACGGTCCACCTATGTCTAAATTGTAATTGGTTTGACTTTGAAACTTGATTAAAGAAAAAATATTCAATAAAACACTATGAAACCAATTGGAAGCACTAGAAATTGTAGTTACAAATCTAAATTCAAAAAAAAAAGAATTTTATCCTTCATGGAAAAAAAATTGTGTTATACGGTGAGCGTCACTCCTTAAAAATGGTGTTTATTGAAAAAAACTACTTTTCAAAGGAGATGGAAAAAGAAGTGCAATTTGATTCCAAAATTTTTGAAAAAAATATATTTAGAATCTACAAACAAAATGCCACAAATCAGCAGTTTGCATCATCTTCAAATTCCTCATGGTTTAGCCACTATAGGTGTTTGAAAGTGAAGATTTAGTTAGAAAAAAATAGTTTAGTGTCCAGTTTGGCCAAAAATTGTAAACTAGTATTGTGGGATATAAGTAATGCTGCTCCAAAATAGGCTATGGCATGGGGGTCTCTCCCCTTATGTGATATTCTTAGCAACAAGTATCGTATAGCCCTTGCTGGTTCCAATGTATTTAAAACTATCTGGAAATCATGAGAAACTATAAAAGGAATCTTCACCTATTGTCACTTTGTCAAGGATGGTAATAATGCTTTCATGGCACACAAATCTGTTTGGTGGAATCTAGAGCATAAGGGTAAATCCCTTGCCTTAATCCAAGGGATATCATCTAAAAAATGGGAACTAAAATGAATTAAATGCTTCAATGACATTTTAAATAATGGAAAGTTAAAGGAATGGGAGGAGCTAAGCACAAAATTTAACCTACCCTAGAGCAATTGGAGAACTTATACCACACTAAAAGAAGCTTGTAAAGAATTTCAATTTCCTATGAAAAATGAAACAAATAGTTTCCAGTCCAAAGAATTAAAATGGAAGGATGGTAGTAATCTAAGAAGGATAAACACCAAGGTAATATATTGTTCCTTGAATGAACATGTGGATCTAACAGATCCGATTAATTAAATATGGGGCATTAATCAAAATAAAAAATAATGGCAACAAAATTTCAAGAAGAATTGGGCAAACGAATTGAAACCAAAAAATGCATGTTTTAGATGGTTATTATTGTTACAAAGGCTTCCTTTTAAAATTTCACAAAATGATATATATATTTGTACCATATGTAGAGTACCTGAATCTGTTAGACACATTTTTGAGTGTTTTTTTGCTAAAGAAGTCTAGAAAATATTCTGCAATAATTAAAACATCTGGGGTAACAATGATGATCCAAATCTAGGAAAAATTCTTTTTGATTATGATGTTGTAATGAATAATGTTAATTCATTGTTTTGGTTGTGTCTATCCACAAAAATACTTTGGGCTATCTGGAAAGCTCAGAATAATGAGAAATTTAAGGGGAAAAGGAGGGTCAGATGGAGTCTGGACAATTAGGCTACCTATTCAAATAAGACCAACAATAATGGAAACTACTTTTCAAGTACTGGATCTTGAGCTTCCATACAACCTTCTCTTAGGTCAACCATGGATTCATGCATTGAAAGCAATGCCATCTACATTCCATCAATGCCTAAAGTTTCCTCATGACAATAAGGAAATTACCATATATGCCAACCCTGAACCTTTCCATTATTGTGCTAAATTGGAGGAAAAGTATAAAAGGATTCAACAAATACCCAACAATGATATATCTTTTCACTCCTCATACATAGACCCATCATCACTACCTTCATCCTCCACTACACCATCATCTAATGGGCTACCTAAATTTGATACCAAGATCCAAGTACTTGATAAGGTTTGTGGGGAATACTATTTCAACCAGTCTTTTTGTATTGGAATGCTTCCCCCAAAACCTAAGACTTATGGAGGACCGAAAGAGATCACACATGTACAAATTGTAACCATGGTAGTCAAACCCAATATTTTCACCAAGTGGGGAGACATGCAAGAGGAGGAAGTATGTGAAGAGGATCTATCTTCATGGATCTACAAAGAAGATGTATGGGAATGACAACTACCTCCCCTTCCTATTGATGAGAACAATAAAGGGTATCGACTAGCAAAGAACATGGGATTCACTAAATAAGGTGGCCTTGGTCTACATGGACAAGGTAGAAGAGAACCAGTCATTATTGAAAAACACCCAAAGAATCTTGGGCTGGGTTATGGTACATCTAATGTGATTACCCCAAATACTGAAAAAACCTCTTGTGAAGAAGAAGCCACTTCTACCACTATTGAGACATCGAATACCTGTGAATGTCTAGAAGAATATTTGTATATACGAAACATGTTTGACAACATCAACATAAATACTAT
Source organism: Sequoia sempervirens (assembly GCA_007258455.2). Taxonomy (NCBI): domain Eukaryota; kingdom Viridiplantae; phylum Streptophyta; class Pinopsida; order Cupressales; family Cupressaceae; genus Sequoia; species Sequoia sempervirens. Next base: position 24,926 of record VDFB02363248.1, read on the forward strand.
CATCGTTGGACATAAATTCAAAACCACATCTGATGAAGACTGCATCAAGAAAGATTCCAAGGAGTACAAATGGGATTGTCATGACTCTAGGGAATACAACTTAGATACCTTATGAAGCCTTAAGAAAACCAACGTCCCCAACCAAGTTACAACTTCTATAAGCTTTGTAGATACCCATGACAAAACACCCTTGCATTATCCATAGTTGATAGATTGGGAGGAACAACATCGTACTCCATTTTTTGGATACATTCTAGAATGATGAGGCTATCACAAAGTTCATGGGACTTCAAATGAATATACTACAAGGATATCACAAAGTAGGGTTTGTAATGGAACTAGACGAAGGAGCATATTTTGGAGGGGAAATTGTGTATTCTAGTTGCAAAAATAAACTACAAAATTTAAAAATAAAAAAATGTCCTCTAAAGAAAACCACAATGTGGCATTATTGAATCTAGAAAAGAGGAAAAAAAGGATGCATTTGAAAGTGAAAACCTCTCTGAGGCACCTGAAGATGGAACATTCAATCTCCCCACCATAGAATATCAAGAGAAATCAACACTCTTAGTTGAAGACACCGAACCTATCAATGTTGACATAGTAGAAACACCCAAAATCACATATCATGCAACATCACTTGATCTTGGAGAAAAGGTGAACTTCTCAATATTTATCAATGAAAGGAAAATTAACTTTTCATAGACATATGCTGACATGCAAGGGCTAGATCTAGCTGCATCGTATAAAAATGGACCCTTTTCATTTTCATGGTCTTTTAGGCCTTGCTTCATGATGTTTGGTCTATTTTTCTTTGATTTTATGTCATAACATGGATTGAACATGCATATTTAGGTACTAAAATTCAAATAATGATGTATTGTGAAGGTGTTGTGAAGTGTTGTAAGACATTTCTACACTCTTCTAGACTCTTTTCATTACAATTCACCTAAAAATAACCTTTTCATCACTAATCAAGTCCTATTTTGAAGTGTTGTAAAGTCTTGTAACAAGATTTCACACTTTTCTAGGCACAATTTCACTATTTACACCTTTCTTATGCTTTATTTGACCCCTTTATGCCCTCATAAGCCTTAATTAAGTTCATTTTTGAATGTAAGCCCGACAAACAACATTAAATACAAGATAATTCCTGACACCCATTTTTAGGTCCTAGGTGGAACCCATTCGCCATGGGTGGCGAATGAGTCCCCCTTGTCTCCAAATTCAAAATTTTTAAAATTTCCTTTCTGTTTTTTATTCAAAATCACTTGATGTCGGCCTATGATGAGGTATTAATGGGTTACTAAGGCACAAGATTGTATAAATAAGTGTTTTTACATCCATTTCAAGGCCCCATCCATTCAAGCATTCAATCTCATATCACATTCAAGCATTCAAGCATCTTACAACATGAAAGCAAGCACTATTCAAGCATTTTGGAGCATCCATTGATACAAATTCATATTTTCATCAACAAGGGTTTGGCAAGTTGATAGAATTTACATGTTATTTTTTTATCATTCTCTTGCATTTCATTATTTTATTAAGGGTTTGATTACCAAAGTGGGGTTTGACCAAGGCAAACCCCTATTTGCTAACCCTCAACCATTTTTTCCCTCTTGCATTTGTGTTTGTAAACCTATGTATGCAAATTTAACAAGCATTTAGGTGATTGGAGATTGGCCAATAAGTCAACTAGGTGCTTCAAGTCAAATCAACCATATTTCAAGCTTGGAGAAGCTATTATGTCCGTTTCCTACAGAATTGACTTCGACAACCCAACAATCAGACATTTCTAGATCTAGTGTTGTAGAGTTGTCTCTTGATTTCTCAAATTTTTGGGAGAGGACTGATTCGCCACCAGTGGTGAATGAGTCCCACCTTAAGATTGAAAATATAGGTTTTGTCAGATTCTGGATCTTGTTAGTCAGAAACTTGTTTCCAACAGTTTTTCACCAGTAATAGGACTAATTCTCCACCCTAGGTGAATGAGTCCCACTATTGATTTTATGTAATTTCAGATAGCATTCAGACCATTCCAAATTCCTCAAATCTTTCCCAGGTGCACTTTGATTCATCCTTTCTCTTTTTGTTTTTCATTTTATTCATTCTTAGTTCATTGTTTGCATATCACATTGTATTTTCCAACATAGCCTAAATCATAGTTTTGCATTCATAATTAGTCATATAGATCACTTAATTGCATTTAGTTCACTTCATTTAACTTAAATAACATCACAAATAACATAATTTTAATGAACCCTTTAGCATTTTTGGCCCTACCTCTCCCCTTTTAGGTGAAAAACCCTAGAAGAGATAGAGAAGTGCATTGGTGCCACAAATCTACGGTTCACCAGCATTAGTCGCACATCATCTAGCCATATTTCCTAGAACTAAACTCATGAAATAAAAGCTATGAAAGATGCATCCACAAATAACACTTTTAGTAAAAGGAGAACTTTAGAAACTTTAGATGTGGGATTAATTAGACCAATTGACTATCTTGAATGGGTGTCAAATCTAGTACCAGTATCAAAGCCCACTAGGGGCATAAGCATCTGCACAAACTTAAAGGATCTGAATAAGGCTTTCTCGAAGGATGACTTCCCTCTTCCCAACATCGATATGATCGTAGACCTAACTGTAGGGCATGAAGTGCTATCATTAATGGACAGATTCTCCAGATATAATTAGATCAAAATATCCCCTGAGGACCAACATAAAATGGTGTTCATTTGTGCATGGGGAACATTTTTCTAGAATATCATTCCATTTGGTCTAAAGAAAATAGGGGCAACCTATCAACGAGCAATGGCTACCATCTTTCATGATATGCTACATACAACTATGGAGGATTATGTGGACATGTGTACCATAGAAAAAAGGAAACTTGCTTGATTTGGGAATAATTGATGATAAATTGGACTTAATAAGGCCTTGATTTGGTGTTGTGAAGGTGTTTTTCACATCCACACTAGGTCTTGGACCTTTTCAAATGTATTTAACAATGTCTTGTAAAGGTGTTGTAAAGTATTGTAAAAGACTTTCACACTTTCCTAGACTTAATGAACCCATCTTCTCTTAATTCAACATTATAAAATGTTTTTAATGACATTATCACATCAATCTAGAAGGCTTGTGAATTAAACTTAATGTTAAACTAGTGTTGTAATGTGTCTTGCACATTCACATTGGTTCTCAAGTGTCTTCCAAGGCTATATGGACCTCATTTTAATGTTGTAAAGTGTATCCAATCACACTTTCACATTGAATTTTGTGTCCCAAGCCCTAATTGACCTTTACATCATCACTAATAGGCCCATATTAACCCATATTGTGCATCTCGAGGCTTAAATTGATCAAATAATCGACAACGTCATCATAAAAACCTTATTTCTTAACTTCCTAGCATCTTATCTGGAAAAATGGCCCCACTAGGACAAATTCACCACATGTGGTGAATGAGTCCCTTCCAGGTGGGACTAATTCACCCAAGGTGGCGAATGAGTTCCATTTGGGCCAGTTTTGACCTTTGAGTAGGAAAAACTAAAATTTAAGATTATTATTTTTACATGTCGGCCTTAGGGATCCAATCTATGGTCTAATAAGGTGAATTTCCTATAAAATAAACTCTCTAAACCCTAAATCATAACGATTCTTCATTATTCATCCATCATTCTTCCATCTCAAGTCAAGAAAGTTAGGGTTTCATCATTTCAAGTCATTAAGATAGCAATTTTCAGACATTCAAGGGCAGATTCTTCATTTTTTGCTGTAGACATTCAAGGTAAATCATCATGGAAAGGTAATAAACTCCATTATTGCATGTTTCATTACATTCTTTCTTTATTTTGGTTTAATTACCCTAAAGGGGTTTGACCAAGGCAAACCTCCATACCCTAACATCTGACATTTCTCCTTCTCTTCTTGTGTGTTCACAAATTTAGACATCTTGGAGGCTTAGAAATGATTGAAGATTGAATTGAAAACTTTTTTAAGTCTTCTATTCATTGAACAAGTCAAAATATCAACAAAAACTCACTTTCAGGTTCGAAAATCAGAGTTGTGGAAGCAGAAACTTGTAGAAAGCCAAAGTGCAGACTGAGAGCTCCTGTTTCCTCTTTTGGATCTTCAAAAATTCAAAAGTGGACTCATTCGAAATCAGTGGTGAATGAGTCCCATTTCAAGGCTTGAACAAAGTTTTTTGCATTTCTAGATGCCCTTTTGTTCGAAACGGGTTTCGACTCAGTTTCATAGAACTAGGACTAATTCGTCCAAAATGGTGAATGAGTCCCAGTAGGCTGAATTTCCAACATCAACATCATTTCAAATGTAATTTCCATCCTCCTTCAATATCTTAGGTGCACACTTTTAGTTTCATCTATTTTTGTTTCAGCTTTGCATTCATTTCTAGGTGTTTTGCATTACACAATGTGTTTTCAAACATTCTTCGTTTCCTTAGTTTCCATTCATTAATCAATTAATATTATTATTTTCTTGCATTTAAACATTGCATCTAGGTATATTTCATCCATATTGCATTAATTTTGAGTGTAACATTGCATTTTGTCCCATCTTTCTCTTTCTAGGTGAAAAACCCTAAGAGTGCTAGAAAGACCTTGGATGCCAAAATCTATGCTACATTTTGGTGAATCTGATTTTTTGAATACCTTCTTATGTGATTTGGAGTCCATCATACATCTATCTTGCATTGATCTTGCATTAGGACTTGCATGAATTCATTTGCATGCTAGGTTTCAAATTTTGCATTCATAGAAAAGTGCATTTAGGTTGCATTTTTAGCATCTAAATTCATTTAAATTTTCTGAAATTTTTCATTTTTAAATTAGTTTTGCATCATAGCACTCAGAAAACATCAAAATTCATCAAAAATTTCTGCAAATTTTGAAAAAATTCCATACTAGGACTCATTCGCCACCTTGGGCGAATCAGTCCCTTTTCACCCTTGAAACCGCCCTTTACAGAACTGAAAACCTTGTTTTTAAGCTTTTGTTTGGTGCTTTTACCTACCTATATCAGTTAGCTGAGTTTTTGTAACATCCATTTTATTAGATTTAGCTTAAATTAGCTCATTTCATGCATGGTTTAAATTTCACATTTGCATTTTCATATTGTTACATATCATAATCAGTCAATTATCATCTAAAAATTGCATTTCATTTTAGTATTTTACATTGCATTTTGAGTTATCATAGATTGTTATTTCAAAATGTTAGTTTCAATATTCTCCAAATTTACAAAGAAAAATCTAGTTAACAAGCATTCGAGTCCTTCATTCAATGCATTCCCTAGTTATGATAGTCTCTTAGCACAAGAGAGTGAAAATGCAAACACTTGTCTTAAACTTACATTCCCTCCTATCTCTCCTATTTGTGTAGATGACGTGTTAGAAGGGAATTTAAACATAGATAAACATGATGATCATAATTGTACTTCTCCTAATACCTCTCCTCTTAGTGGCAAAGGTATCTTAGCAACAGAAGGTATAATCGTCAAGCATCATGAAGGTCTTGTTTGTTCTTCTCCTCATTCCCCTTGGGAAGATAGTATAACAACATAAGATGAATGCATTACCACCACCTTACCTAGTCTCTATTCATCTCCCAACATCTCCCCTATTTGTGACAACAATTTCATGAATGGTCATGACAAACACATTTGTGAGGAGGATATGTTGGTATGAAGAAACCCAATGATTGAGAGTTATAACATTATTTATCTCCTTCCTAATGTTCCTAACAATTGGAAGGCTCTATTTGAACAAGAAGATCCACTCATTGACACACATGGAAATTATAGTTTTCCTACCCTTGATCTCACCCCTATTTGTGATGAAGCTTATTTACAACATCTAACCATGACATGTGATGCACCTCTTGATTGTCACTTTTCTCAAAGCTCTCCTATTAGGGTAGATATTATGGAACACGACAATGAGATTATGGACAACAATAAAATTTTCCCCTCTCCTACTATCTCTCCTATTAGTGAAGATGATATTATGGTGTTACATGATCCAATCAACGAAAATCATGAGAATATTATGTGGGAAAAAATAATAGAACAAGACAATTCAACCATGGATAGCTCCCTTACTTACGATGACAACATTTGGGAAGAACAAATCCTTGAATGTCAAGAATATTTGGATTGTAATTCTCCTAACAACTCTCCTCCTAGGGAGACTATTATGGTGCTAGAAAATGATGTCTTCCTTAGGGATACATCAAACCAAAACCGCCGAGGTTATGCATGTGCAAGTGTCCATTATATCCCCCTTGATCATTGAACTGCCTACATACCTTGTGGGACATCCAAAGAATCCTCTAATTATTTACCCACCATCACACAAAAAAGAAACTCAACATCAACTCAAACTCATCCTTTACCCACCTAAGCATAATGTTTCATACCAACCAAGTTATAATGGCATTGCTCATAAATGTAACAAAGTCTATACAATCAAAGCCAATCAAGCCGAAACTTTGTTCACTTATCAAAATAAACAACATTAGTTGCTGCTCCTTGCCATGAAATTGTTGTAGGATCATAAAATTCTCAATATTGCATGTTTTGCATCCTTTGCAAGGGGCAACATACCATCATCCATTCTAGGCTGAACCTCATCTTGCACTAAGTGGGGGCAAGGGGTTCAATGGCCTTATCCCTATATGTCACTTGTTGTTGTCTCTTTTGACTAATTTTTAACCTTTCATGAACGTATAAGATTAAGCTTGGGATGTGGATGACATGTCTTAAGATTGACTCGCATGTGAGATACTCCCTTTCTTCATGATGCAGCTTATTGAAAACATATGAATTGGCATAATTATTTTCAAATAAGCTCTCATAACCTCTTCTACTTTAAAGAAATTTCTCACAACAATGGTGTTAGCAACCAATTTAAAGTGGGGGCATACATAGGCAACATATTTGTGCAAATTTCATGGCATGATTTTTCTTCTTTCTTGTGATGTGTCTTCTTCTTGGTGGTGTCATTGGGTTTGATGCCTTCCAAGAGTGTACGATCAACTGAAGTGGCCTGGTGCAAATGGGGCATCCTATGGATAACGATCTAACATACTCACTTGTCCTCTCTTGGAGACATTAGGCACAATTCTCCCTAAGAAGAAATACCTTACATGAACGGAGAAAAATCTATTTCAAACAATTTTTTTACATTACATTCAAAAACATTTACAAAAAGCATTTTCATTGTGGTGCCTTATCAAAGTTATCAGGAGAATAACTTTGGTATGGTTAGTATGATGGAAAGCCAACACACTGGCATGAATTTCTCATTATATGGTGGGAAACTAAAACAGTGGCATGACTTTCTTACTAAACCACTTCTTTGGGACATCTCACCTCATGGACGACCTGATGTTTTGTGGCCCTAGAGTGAGCACATCTTTTCCATCCTATTTTTCTTTCCTTTAGTTCTTGCCATTGCATGATTATGTATATTGATGGTTTGACTTAGGAAATTGGATCCTGGGGGCTTGAATTCCTTCTTGATCTTTGTCATTCCTTTTCATCTACATCTGTACACTCAAATCTCTCTTCAATGTCTACTTTAGTGTGAGTTTGAAGTAAGTTCATCCTCTCACTAAAGTGGGGGCTAAATGTACCATAGAAAAAAGGAAACTTGCTTGATTTGGGAATAATTTATGATAAATTGGACTTAATAAGGCCTTGATTTGGTGTTGTGAGGTGTTTTTCACATCCACACTAGGTCTTGGACCTTTTCAAATGTATTTAACGATGTCTTGTAAAATAATTTCACACTTTTCTAGACTTAATGAACCCATATTCCATTAATTCAACATTATAAAATGTGTTTAATGACATTATCACATCAATCTAGAAAGCTTGTGACTTAAACTTAATGTTAAACTAGTGTTTTAATGTGTCTTGCACATTCACATTGGTTCTTGTGTCTTCCAAGGCTATATGGACCTCATTTTAATGTTGTAAAGTGTATCTAATCAGACTTTCACATTGAATTTTGTGTCCCAATCCCTAATTGACCTTTACATCATCAATAATAGGCCCCTATTAACCCATATTATGCATCTCGAGGCTTAAATTGATCAAATAACTGACAAAGTCATCATAAAAACCTTATTTCTTAACTTCCTAGCATCTTAGCTAGAAAAATGGACCCACTAGGACTAATTTGCCACCTGTGGTGAATGAGTCCCTTCCAGGTGGGACTGATTCACCCAAGGTGGCAAATGAGTCCCATTTGGGCCAATTTTGACCTTTGAGCGGGAAAAACTAAATTTAAGATTATTATTTTTACATGTCGGCCTTAGGGATCTGATTTACGGGCTAATAAGGTGAATTTCCTATAAAATCAACTCTCTAAATCCTAAATAATAATGATTCTTCATTATTCATCCATCATTCTTCCATCTCAAGTCAAGCAAGTTAGGGTTTCATCGTTTCAAGTCATTAAGATAGCAATTTTTAGACATTCAAGGGTAGATTCTTCATGTTTTGCTTCAGAAATTCAAGGTCAATCATCATGGAAAGGTAATAAACTCCATTATTGCATGTTTCATTACATTCTTTCTCTATTTTGGTTTACTTACCCTAAAGGGGTTTGACCAAGGAAAACCCTCATGCCCTAACATTCAACATTTCTCCTTCTCTTCTTGTGTGTTCACAGATTTAGACATCTTGGAGGCTTAGAAATAATTGAAGATTACATTACAAAGTTTTTTAAGTCTTCTCTTCATTGAACAAGTCAAAATATCAACAAAAACTCTCTTTCAGGTTTAGAAATCAGAGTTTCGGGAGCAGACACCTTTAGAAAACCAAAGTGCAGGCTGAGAGATCCTGTTTCATCTTTTGGATCTTCAAAAATTCAAAAGTGGACTCATTCACCATCAGTGGTGAATGAGTCCCATTTCCAAGCATGAACAAAGTTTTCTGCATTTTTGGATACCCTTTTGTCCGAAACAAGTTCCAACTCAGTTTCACAAAACTAGGAATAATTCACCCAGAATGGTGAATGAGTCCTAGTAGGCTAAATTTCCAGCATCAGTAGCATTTCAAATGTCATTTCCAGCCTCCTTCAATATCTCAGGTCCACACTTTTATTCTCATCTATTTCTGTTTCAGTTTTGTATTCATTTCTAGGTGTTTCTGCATTACACAAATTTGTGTTTTCAAACATTCTTCATTTCCTTAGTTTCCATTCTATAATCAATTAATCTTATTATTTTCTTGCATTCAAACATTTCATCTAGGTATATTGTATCCATATTCCATCCATATTGCATTAATTTTGAGTGTAACATTGCATTTTGGCCCATCTTTCTCCTTCTAGGTGAAAAACCCTAAGAGTAATAGAAAGACCTTGGATGCCAAAATCTATGCTACAACATGACGTACTAGAGAATTCCATCAAAAGAGTTCAGACCATTTGACCAACCTAGCAAAAGTATTTGATAGGATAAAACAATACAACTTAAGGCTCAATCCAAAGAAGCGTGTATTCCAAGTAACATCTGGAAAACTACTTGGGTACATAATATCAAGAAGAGGCATTGAAGTAGATCCCGCCAAGGTAAAAACCATACTAGAAATTCCTCCTCCAAGGACATTGAAGCAGCTGAGAAGTCTACAAGGGAAACCACAGTCCATTAGAAGATTCATTGCACAATTGGTAGACAAGTGTCATGTTTTCACCTATCTCTTGCATAAGGACATCACATTCAAGTGGGATGATAAATGTGATCAATCATTCCAACAAGTCAAGGAATATCTACTTAATCCTCTAGAATTAATGCCACCAATTCTAGATAAACCAATGATCCTATATGTTTCTACAATATCGATAATATTAGGAGCTCTCCTAGCACAACTAGATGAGAACAACAATGAAAGGGAGGTCTATTATATCAATCAAGCACTGGTGGGCTATGAGTTGAACTATTTGTCCATAGAAAGAGCATGCCTATCTATAGCATTTGCAGCACAAAAGTTGAGACACTACATCTTGAATAGACAAGTAAAGCTAATCTCAAAAGTAGATCCCCTAAAGTAGGTATTGGAAAAATTAGCTCTAACATGTAGGATTGCTAAATGGGTAATTATACTGAGTGAGTTTGACATAGAGTACATAGACCAAAAGGCTATCAAATGACAAATCATAGCAGATCAACTAGCAGAAGCACTAATGGATGATCACTAACCTTTAATAATAGAATTCCCAAATGAAAGAATCCTTTTTATTGATAATTCTAACCATCTTATACTTTGATGGGTCCCACACTCAACACGACTCAGGAGCAAGTATCTTGTTTCTCACACCATGATAGTATACCTAAGGCTTATATGATTTATTTTCCATGTATAAATAACATCTCTGAATAAAAAGCACTAATCATAAGATTGAAGATGGCCATTGAATGGAGGATAAATGAACTACAGGTTTATGGAGACTCTTAACTGGCAATAAGGCAAGTAAATGATGAGTATCAAACAAAGGATGGCAAGATAATGCCATACAAAATAATGGTGGATAGTTTTAAACAATAATTTTTCATCACCACCTTTGAGTAGGTTCCCAAGATTAACAACAGAGTAGCCAATGCTATGGAAACAAGAGGTTAACTTCTTGACATTCCACAAAACATTCTAAAATATGAATTCCTTGTGGAGAAGCTACTCATACCAAAATCTGATATCCCATAATTAGAACTAGTTTGTGATGTTGTTGGTCCTAACTTGAACCATGGTACCAAGATACATTTGATTATATTTATCATGGCATCATACCTCCTGAATTAATGTCAAGCCAAAAGAAGACCTTTATCTGTAGAACCTCCCCATTCATTGTCCTAGGACATACCCTATACAGAGAAAGTCTAGACAAAACATTACTTCGATGTCTCAACGTGGAAGAAGCACAAACCACTTTACAAGAAGTGCACGAAGGTATTTGTGGATCTCATACAACTGGACCTAACTTTGTACAAAAATTGTTGAGAATAGGGTACTATTGGACCTCAATGGAACAATAATGTATTTAGTACTCAAGAAAATATCATCAATGTCAATAACATAGTGATATTATTCACGCATCGACATAGGAACTGAGACGCATAACAACACCATGTCCTTTCTCATAGTGGGGATTAAACTTGATAAGTAAGATCTCTCCCACTTCATCTAATGGGCACAAGTTCATTATCACTACAACTGAATAATTCAAAAAGTGGATAGAAGCAATTCCATTAACATACACCACAGGGAAACAAATATCCAAGTTCATCTTGAATTATTTGATCCGTCAATATGGAATTCCCAAAACCATCATTACGGACAATGGAACCCCATTCAAAAATGAAGATGTCTGTGAGCTTTGTTCCAAGTTTTCTATCCAAAAAAGATTCCCAATGCCTTACTACCCCCAAGGAAACAATCAGGCTGAAGTGTCCAATAAAAAATACTAAAAATACTAAAAAATATTGTTAATGATGCTAGCCATGATTTGCATTTACAACTAAATCCAGCCCTATGGGCTTACCGAACCAACATTCGTACACTTACATGTGCCACACCTTTTTCCTTAGTCTATGGATATGAGGAAGTATTACCTATTTAAGTTGAAATCCCCTCACTGCGAATATCCCTAAAAGGCATGTTCAACAATGAGGAATATTGGGTATCCAAATTAAAGGAGTTGGAACTCTTAGATGAAAGGTGTTTGAGCATGTTAAACCATCTTTAGGTTTATCAGAATTGACCCAAACAAAGCTACAACAAAAAGATCAAAAGTAGAAGCTTTCAAGCTAGTGACTTAGTGTGACGTAGAAAATTAGACCCTCTTGAAAAAAGAGATAATTTCACACCTAATTAGACCCACTTTTGAGTCCCTTTGCATTATTTATCCTTCAAAACAACATTCATAGGCCCCTAAAACCCATTATTTTTGATCTAGAGGCTCGTTTCACTTGAGAAATCACTTATATCACAACAAACAACATTCAATTCATCCATATCCTAAAAAACCACCTTCAAAAACCACTGGTGGAACCCATTCGACACCTTGGGAAAATGAGTCTCCTCTGGTGGGACCCATTCGCCAAGGGTGGAAAATGAGTCCCTTTTGATGAAAATTTCAATTTTGAGCAGGAATTCAATTAATTCAACTTAATTTCTCGGTGAATGTTGGCCTCTTAGGTCTAAATAACAGGAAAATTAGGTGTTGTTGCTTATAAATACTCATTTTAAGTCATTTTACACATCTTTTAGTCATTTTACAAAAACAAATTCTAAAGTCAAGTCTTCTACAACAAGTTTCATTAGCAAAGTTGAAGTTTTAGGGCAACAAGCTAGGGTTTTTGAAGGTCTTGAAGCTCACTTTTTGGATCAAAGTTCAACATTGCAAAGAGTTGATGATGGATTCCTATGGTGAATAATGGATAAATCTAGGTTTTGAGATGCAACTAGCCATCAAATCACACCTAAAGACTTGTTTCCAAAGTGAATCCATCTTCCATTTCTTCTCTATCTTCAGATTAAGGTTTAAATTTCATTTACATTCAATTTGTATGTCATTTTATCTCCAATTTTGATGTGTTGTGAGATTTCCAGGGTTGAGATCTTGCATCATGCAAATCACATTTGCATTTCTTATTCTTGCATAATAGAATATGGTTTTTGACATACTTCATATTTTCCTAGTCTTTAACACATATAAGGCTAGGGTTTTATGCAGATTTTTCTCCATTCAATGTTTAATTACCCAAATAGGGGTTTGAACAAGGAAAACCCCCCATTAGACAAAAAATTTTAAGCTATTTTGTAGGAATTTTCTGAGATCCTGATTCAGGTTTCCATTAGAAAGTGTTGTACATGTGTCAAGGTGTAGAATAGAAACTTGAAATCATAGAAATTTGAAAGTGGATTGATTCGCCATGCATGGAGAATGAGTCCCTCCTGAGGTGCCATTTTGAGTTAGATGCAGATCCAGTCACCCAGTTAGCAAAAACAATTTATGTGTAGAAAAACCCTGACCTGGGACTGATTCGCCTAGGGTGGCGAATGAGTCCTAATTAGCTCAAAATTAGATTTGTCAGATTTCTAGATTGCTTTCCAGACCTCTTCAGCTTATTAGGTGCACACATTCTGAGATTTAGCTTTCTGTTTAGTTTAATTTGCATTTTCATTCATCATTTTAAGATTTTTGCAAACATCATTGTGTTTTCAAACATTACACATTTCTTAGGTTTGGCATTCATAATTAGTCAATTACTTAGCTTAGTTGCATTTAGATCATCTCATTTATCCTTAATAACATCATACACATCTTAATTTGAGTGAACCACATTGATTTTTTTGTGAGGTTTATCTCTCTCCTTTTAGGTGAAACATCCTAAGATTGCAAGAGTAGCCTATAAGCCTCATGCCCAAAAATATATGGTTCACTTAGTACAAAAAGAGAATCAAAACATCCAACTAAATCAGGATGGGAAGGGAAAGTTTGAACCAAACTGGTTAGGTCCTTTCATCGTCATAACGAGCTATGGCTCTTGGGCTTATCGGTTGGCTACTCTTGAAGGAGAACCTTTAGCCAAACCATTGAAAAGTAGCCATCTTAAAAAGTTTTATACTTGAACACAACAGAGTATCTAAAAAAAATCCAAAAACGCAAAAAAATAAATGAAAAAACAAAAAAAATAGTAAAGAGAAATAAAACGTTCTTTAAGTAAAAACCACTTTGTGGCACTTTTAGGATAATAACCGTAGTGAAAACCTAGCAAACAGGCACTATGTTTGAATAAGACATCCATCATTATCTATCAGCACTATCTAAAGCATCCATCCCATTCGTCTCATAATAAATCATGCAAACCAACCATGACTCAATAACTGAAAAGTGTTGAACCTTGTTGCACCATCAAAATATGTCTCCCTAATGAATGTAATCTTGTCTCAAACTAGGGTAAACTTCTCGAAATTGGTAGCGGATTGGATCCTTGTAAATACCATCATGGTAAAAAAACTATCAAAATAAAAAAACATCCATAAAACCAACAAAATCAAAACAAAGTCGAAAACATCAAAATCCCAAAAACATGTTATTCTTTAAGTCAAAACTAGTCAAACTACATGGTCTCTGCATGTATAACATAGGAAAGGATTATCTTTGATCATCCACCAAGGCCTTAAGTCAGTCACCTTTGGTGTTCATAATGGTTTTTAAACTTAGTCAAAAATTCCAAAATACACAAAAACATTTGCAAAATAGAAAAAGTCAAAAATATGTTCTTATCAAAAAAGTAAACTACAAGCCTTTGTGTGGATAACGTAGGCAAGGCCATCATAATTGATGAGCCCTCGAGGCCCTAGGTTAGTCCCCTTAGGTTTCCCTTTTGGTCTTTAAAATTGGTCAAAAAATCTAAACAAAAATATTCAAATATCTTGAAAACACCAAAAACAACATCAAATAACATCAGAAAGCACAAAAACACATAGAAAAATATCAAAAATATTATTTTCCCAGTCGCCTATCCGCAATAAAAGGCCATCCATAATAAATAAATTGTCATCCTCACCCTTTGAAAAAATAGATGAACAAACAAAATAACATCAAAAGCTAGAACTTTAAAGCAAACAATCACAAATAGACTAAAACAATGCCAAAGTGTTAACTACCTATCTATTGACAATTCACCATCAACATCCTGAGATATGTTTTAATGAATAGATCACTCCTACAATAGACACCATCAATAACGGATAACAGCCTGAAACCTTAAAAAAAATATGTCAAGTGATACAACAACAATGTTTATCTTTTTTCTATTTTATCTTTCTGATTTATCTTATTGAATCATTCCTAGGATCTCTCGAGGATGTCCATAAGGATTTAGAGAGGAAGGAATGGGGAAATTGAGCATCATTTTTGTTTTCTTTGTTTGTTGGATGATTTTGTGAAACTAAAATGATGAATACTTGCTTTGTTTTGTGTATGGAAGTTGTTTTGAGGTATTTCATGTAGAGGTTGTATGTTAGGTACTTCTTACCTCTTTGTGTAGTTGGTTCAAAATATTCTCACCCATACACTCTAATAGGTTTCCGTATGTCTGGTATGAGCAAGAATACTCCTTGTTTGCGGAGTTAAAGTCCACACAATGGATACAATGTCACCTTGGTCATTAATACCTTGGTGCATCATATCTATTTGCTACATCAATAAGGATTGCTAAAAACTACAAAGTCTCCATGAAGCAAAAGAAAACTCATCATCAACTAACACCATCAAATTTATTCTATCTTCTAAATATTACTAATATTTTCTTCTAAGTCAACATTTCTTCTGTCAGTCCTTGCACTTAAATGCATTACATCAACTTGTCAAAAAACTTGGCTCATTATCCAAAATTCTCACCAAATTTCTCCAGGGGCCAACATGCTATCTTTTCATCACCGAGGCATACCGGGGAAACTCCTAAGAAGGAAATTTTGAATTTTCTTTGATACAACACTCAAAATTGCATTATATCAAAGAGGGGTTGAACCGTAGATTTTTGGGTAGGGATTATAGGCTACTCTTACACTCTATTTATAAGGTTTTGATAGTTCATATTACTGAGTAGAATTTCATGGATCACACTCCTGCAATCTATCAATCATTGAAAGAAAATCTATCACACGACTTTCTCCACAAGATTTTCTACCCAACTTAATAAAATGGTTTTCATTCTTGTCTTCTTAATCTAATCAAATTTTGTGCATGACAGAGCTATGAAGTTGAGGTCCATAGAACACATTTATGGTGATCATGGGGTAGATATGATTGATTTGTTGAGAGAGAGACCAGCTAAAGATTTGTCTGTTATATTGACTTGTCTAAAGCAAAAGCACATAGAGTGGTCAAGGTGTCTTGAGGATTTCAACAATATATGGGTTGATGTTTATGCTAAAAACTATAAGAAATATCTTCAACATCCAATAGAAAGAATGAAACATTGCAAAATTTATTTATTTGTCTTCTCTGTCTTTGGTGAGTCAAAATCCTCACCATTTGAAGAATTTGATTAAAGGAAGATTGTAGCATTGTAAAATTCAAAATGGAAAAAAGTTTATTATTTAGTTGTGTTTACTAATTTCATGGTTTGGTAAGGATATAAGGTACCTTCTACATAAATTTAGGTTATAATTATATAATTAATTTTGGATTTAAGTTTGATTTTGGATTTGAATCATTTTCATAAGGGAATATTTTAAAATTAAATAAGGAGAGATATGGCATTTAGTTTGGGAACTATGATGAAAAATAATTGATAATGTTATATAAAATTTAGTTCTCATTGTTTATAAAATAAATGCTTACAATTTATTTATTATTTTGGGTTCTTAACAATCATGGTGTAAGACCTTGCCTCATATGTACTTAATACAACCATAATTTGTTCTATGTTTTCTTGAATTGATGATTAAGTATATTGTGGATAATAAATAAGGTGATCCCTTGGAAAATATTCTTCCATATTATTTTGATATTTTGTTCTACCATGAAGGTGGATTGCACCTGTATACAGTAAAATGCAAATTGAGATTCTAAATGGATTATTATATAGTTAAAGATTAGTATGTTAAGCTAATAGATTAATGGGATACACAATTGATACTTATGATCGCATTGGTAATGTGTAGGAAGGCAACAATGTTAGCATGAGAAGGGAGAACCATCAAGAGTGAATAAAAAGACTACTTCATAAGTATATAAATTTAACCCCATTCAGGGCCTAGAAACAAGTGGAGTTAATGTATTGGATGACTAATGTTATGAGGACATTTAGTTGGGATTCATGTGAGGTGTAAGTGGGGATTAGGTCTTCGAAACCCCTAGCTATATATGAAACTCGGATGGAACCTTGAGTGAGCAGTTAATGAGAGTCGTTGGTCAAATTTTTAGGGTAGGGTGCAAAAAGAAACCCCCTGGGGTCTATACTATAGTGGTAGGGGTCAAGTGGGCATACAATAGCACCTATATAACATGATTTGACCCTTGAAATGTTCTCATAATGGAGAATGACGAATTTTGAGAAGAGGATGGGGTGGAAAGATGGAGTGGTTGTCCAAATGCATGTTCTCATTAATGGGGGAAGGGCCTTCATTGATGGGGAGGGTACACTCCACACCTTCCCATCCAAGAGTTAAATTTCTATATATTTGGTGAGGAAGAGGAAGTGGGGTGTTACCCACTTCTCCTTTTGGAGAACTTGAGTGAAGATAGTAGATAGAATGAGAAAAGGAGAGGAACCTATCTCTTTGGAAGAGTGTAACAAAGTTGGCTTGGTTGGAGAGGCAAGATGGATACAAGATCTCAACCCCTTCATCTAAAAGAAAAGATAAGTTCTTCCTTTCCCATTTTCCTTGTTTCTTGGTTGTAAGAAGTTGACCTATTGTATGTCTCATGTTTGAAAACAAAAAATAGAGAACCTAGGTGCATGCAAATTGTGATATCTTAGTTTGTCCCTTTAGAAAAAAATGAGAAAAGACTCCATTGATCATTGTCGGGCTAAAAGAATTCCTTGCCCGTGGGTATGGCTAGAGCCCACGAGGCTCCATGACACCATTAGGTAGGGTGGAGAACAAGCTTGGTTTAGTTGTATGTCATTCATTGTATTCCTTAAAATTTGCTGCAATATGAAAAGCTAATGATTGTTGTAGCATAAAAGGAATTGGGAAAGAGCAAGCCTTATTCCTTTTGTAGTGTCCATCGGGTTTAAATACTAAATTTAGTAGCAAAAGTATTTTATTTTGTTTCCATAAAGAATAAAAGCACACTTGCGAGTTGTAGCAAAATACTTTCTTCAATATCCATTAAGGAATTACATTTAATATGTTATATAGTGGAATGGTTATAGGATGTATTATTGAAGTAGTAAAGAAATGTATTTTGTTTCAATGATGGAGGGATGCATAAAATTAGAGAGAAAAGAAAACATAATAGGGTGAAGAAATGGTTATTCCATTGTATGGTGTAATATATTTTGTTGTGGTAAAGTGTGATTTTATTTCTAAAGTTCATGCAATGAATTTATTTTGTAATTCTTTTCAATCTAAGATAATATGAATAGTGCATAACTACTAATATATATCTTGTGTAAGTCATTTTAGAAAAAATATAAGAGCTAGAAAAATAAATAGAATTGTGCAAACTTAAGAAATACATGAGCTCCCTTCTTTATATGCACCTAATCAGAATTTGAATAATACTGAAACAACCTAAAAATGTATATAGTTTATAGAATGTGCAAGTACTGGTTTTATTTTTCTGGGATATACCTAAATGCTTAAAGTAAAATAAAATAAAAGTAAAAGAAATCAATTTTAGAACTAGATCTAAGCTTACAAAAAAAAAAAAAGTAAATAAAATGTATATTAAAAAAATGAAGGGGTGGTTGTGTAAAGGTCAAGCCATGTTGGTTGTGACTATGGAAGAGGGGAGATTTCTGCCCCATATAGATCATTTTGTGGTCCAACTAATAATAGGGAAAATATACAATACCAGACAATCCATGCTTGGGGGAACCCAAAGTTTAATCAGGGATTAGCAAGAGTTAAACAATGGATACATAACTGAATTATGTGCAACATCAATTCATCATTTTGGTTACAACCATGAGTAAAGGGGAAGAAAAATGAGATACTGGTGTGAATAGATATGACCCTTGTCACGACCCTCCTCGAGTATAACCATTGTTGTAATCACCGAACCTGTGTAGTACGTAAATGCTAAGATGAAACTATAGGAAGTGTTGTGAGTTAGGTATTTCGATGCCCTAAGCCATCCCAACTCAGGCTACCCAGCTTAGCCAGAGGAGTAGGAGTATAAAAAGACCCAAGCAAGCATCAAGACAAACAAAAATAAAAAATAAAAAAAATGCCTCTTTGCAAGATTACCAGCCAAATCCTACTTTTGCTGCAAATAGAGGATTAAAAGCACTTGATCTCCACAAGCAAGTCAAACAATTATTACTATACCTGTATTTAGGCTTCAGGTTGTATCTATTGAAGCACCTGGTTAAATACAGATGCAAATCCCATTTTGGGTTATCCATGCAAGACATTATTCTATTTGTAGACAACCACATAAATTCATTCCAGTGATAAATCATCCTATCAATTCCGTCTAATAACAAAGATAACAAGCTCCTACGCACATGATGTTGAGAATCAATAGTTTTAAACATAAATCAGGCATTAGGAGATCTCTGCCATTGATGTGAATATCTAAAACTCTGATTTGCCTATGCCTCAATTACATTTTCCACATTTTAGTGTGATGCACATTCACAAGCATTCAATTACACTCTTGTACCCCACCTTTGGTCTGTATGCAGTCATTCATTTCCCCTTGATAGTGGAAATAGGTACTTGATGTCTATTAAATGATCACTAAACTTACCAGTTGTGATCCACTTGCTTCACATACCTAACATTTTAAATTTGTAATCGACAATTATTTTGGAAATAATCACACCAAAAGAAATGATGGGCATCCTGTTGCATAATAATGATATCGTAAACTTCACTCAGGAGCTCTTTGCATTAAAAGTGTCATGATTCTTCGCTTAGCTTGTCGGCTATTTAGACATTGTATATCCTTCTTAAACTATGCATAGGGAAAAGTAGCTTAGCAAGCGTATGCCCAATATTAAATTATAGAAGCGACTCATTCAAGAAATTTAAGGAAATTGTGATTATGTTATAAATTAAATCATCTTTCCAGCAACATGTTGGGGGGAAAGAAATATGAGAAATAAAACAATGGGTTGTTACATATAGTGCAGAAGTAGCAATCTATAAAATTGAAATCATAAAAAGAAGAAGTTGTAGTCTAGAAAACTCAGTTGCTGAGAATGAGAAGGAAATGGGAAAGTAGATGTGAAAGTAAATGCTTTGGTTGTTATCCATTGTTAAAAAAAATGATAATATAGATAATATCAGTGAAGTCATCCCAAATTAAATTCCATGCCTTAAAAATAAGTATCCTTATCAATTATTTATATTTGAGGTTGACGGTATCAGTCATGATAAAAAGAGTAATATCAATATTACATTATATTGGGGTACTAAATAATTAAATAATAATAACATACCAAATGGTAATAAGGTTATTTGTATGGAAAGATCGATCCAAAGATTATTCAATGATTAATAATATTTAGTGAATAATAATACCCGTTGAAGTCTACTATCATGCCCTAAATGTATATCTCACTTCTAAAATGGTATGATAGATAAAATGTAATCCAAAAATGCAGCGATCACCAAAGTGTAATTTTATTTTATTTTTTTGACAACTTCTAAAATGGGATCCACTTTTCTAAAGCTTTGATTCACATAGCATGGCAAGTCCGTGTATATCATACAACTCTTCAAAAATATGCCAGTCCTTTTCCCTAAGAGGCTAAGGTGAATTAAAATTGATTCAATAGCTACACAATTGTCTCATTATTGGTAGATAAAAATATAAAAATATATACAGTAATACCTTTGTAAATAAAAAAGTTAGTTAATAAGAATATTAAGGAAACCTTATTGATCAAAATGATTAAATATTATGGTAACAAAAAAAATTATAGTATCTTGGGGGAAATGATAATGATATGGATAATAGTAAAATTGGGTTTAAACGTTGTTAAATTATTGGCTTTGGAGCAACCAAAATGTTAAATAACATTAATATTGAAATTGAGTTTTAACGTTGTTAAAACAATTGTAAATATAACAAGAGTTGCATAGCAGCGAAGTTCCTGCCTAAATGTTTAAGAATAGTCTTGTTTTTATTTGTTGTGTTTGCTATGTTTTAGCAACAATGTTGATATTATAACAACTTAATATTAATCTTGAAATTTGTTAGATGGTGACATGTAATACCATAAATAATATTGGGAAATTGCAAAGTAGGTGATTTTTGACAATACAACAAATGTAATCATACATCTTCAAAGTCTCTAGATATAGTGTTTGAAGAACATTAAATATTTTAAAAGTTTCTTTTAATTGGCCGACTGATGTTGGTAGAAGCATCTACCTAAAAATAATGCATAGACATATCCTGAAAGATTATTGAATAATGCATGATTTCATGAGAAAAAGAAGTTAAACTTTCAATAAGAAGGATGGGGTAAAAAGGTTGATTCAACCAGAAAGGAGGGCTACGTTAAAGGTAGAAAGGGGAAGGAATGTGCTTGGCAGGAGGAAGAATTCATGCCAAAAAAGGAGAAATGAGATGACGCATAAGGGGGTATCATTAACACGGATTGGAGGTGTGGTGGAAAAGTGAGGTCACGCCTCATGAGTAGGATATATAAGGAAAAAACATTGAACAATCCACACCAATGAAAGTAGAGAGGACTACACAATAGAGTGGAAGAGAGTTGAGTAGGAGGCACTATTCAGGGAATAGGAGCGTGTATGTTGATTCCTCTGTAAATAGTAGGTTAGGACTACATAATAGAGTGGAAGAGAGCTGAGTAAGAGGGGCTATTTAGGGAATAGGAGAATGTATGTTCCACCCAAGCTGTAAATATTAGGTTAGGTGTTTTGGGTTTGTTCTCTTTTGGTTTTCTTCATTCTCTTAATTTTTTGTACATCATGTGTTTTCTTATACTTCACAACTAGTGACTCTATTACCCATGGAAAGTCATAAACCTTGTGTTCTGGGTTCTTTAGCATCCTTTATAGTATTTGTCCCTAGTTAGACCCAATTGTTACCTCAGTTTTCATCAAATCCTTTTGAGCCTTAATAAAATTTGGAGAAGTTCATCATTGGTCATTCGATTTCGATAAGGTTCTCAGAACCTTGTCAATTTTTGACAATGTTTCGCTAACCATGTGTTATCTCGACAACTTGTTAAAGGTTCATATTATTTCTAATGTGTTGGTCATCACTTAAGTTATAATAATATCATTAGCTTTCAATGAGGTTTTTAGAACCTCATTTGGTTTCGATAATGTTTTCCTAACCTAGTCTAAAGCCAACACAAGTAGGGAAAGTTGACCCATTCAATCAAAAGTAGAGAAATTGAAGACAATAAAGAAGCATTTAGGAACTTATTGAAGGTTTTGAAACCTTTGTTAGAAGCTGAAAGGTTTCAGAAACCTCATTAAACTCCAAAGGGTTTCCGTATCCTTGGGATGGTGAGTTATTTTATTTTGGATTCTATGGTTTCACAACCATCATCAAGACCTGAAACGGTTTCCAAAACTAAGTCCAAAGTCAACAAATTTTGATACTTTAGTTCCACCATGAGCTCTCATAAAAGTTTGGAAAGATCGAAGGCATTGAAGTTTAATTTTGGAACTTTCTCGAGGTTTTGAAACCTCTTTTGAAATTCAATAAGGTTTCCACAACCTTGAGAAAATTTGTCAAAAATTCATTCAAGAATAATTATAAGTTCTCATTTGAAGCTCACATTTTGAATTTGGAAGAATATTGGGTAGATTGTGCAAACAAATATGAAGTAAGGAGGAGAGGATGGATGAGGTTGTCACTAAGGTATATTGTAACTTTCAGGTTAAATTTTGATATCCAGGGCATTAAAGATGATGAATCTAATCTAGTTGATCGCATCTTCATAGATCGCATACAAATCCAACCTATCCTACCAATATATTGAATTTTTAAGGAAATATAAACCATTGAGGCTAAGATGGAAATAGTACTTAGGTGAATAAAGGAATGGGTAATGAAAAATAAGGCTAAAATGAAAAATCCCGCCTCTCATAAAACTAAGGAAGCTACAATGAAAAATGGCATGGACACAACACAATAGATCACTACCTCTAGAGGTAGTGGAGATGATGATGAGGATCCCTTAGGAAGTAGAAATTTGGAAAATTCTTGTGAGGTATCTGATACATCTTCTCTCAAAAGGTCACTTCAATTTTATTTTGCAAGAACTAGTAATGTCCCCACACCTTCATCTATCTCATGGTTAGAACAATATTTAACCAAGAAAAAAATGTGGTTGACTTGAGTCTACCCAGTAAAGATATTGTGTCTCAATTAATCCAAAGAATGCCACATGTTAAAAACCTAAAACCATATCCCGATTGTTGAATGATCCCTCCTAGGGAAATATGTATGTTGAGGTTGCTCATCTCTCTGCTCAAAAAGAGGCTAGTTAAATGATTGAAAGTGATTTCAGTATCACTAGGATTAATCTAGGACCCTCTACAAGAGATTGAGATGTCCACAATTTTTAGGTGTCAACTGCTAGGCTTGTAGAAATGATAGAAAAAGAAAACTAGAGAAAAGACCAGTTAAAACAATAGGTTAATGCTTTAACCAATTATTTAAGATATCTTGTTGACCTTTCTACTCAACCCATTGGCCAAATTGAAGTAGATGTTGATCCTTTCTTTGGTTAAAGTGGAAAAGAAATGATTGATAAGATTCATGTTTACAAGTCTTATGGGAAGGTCACAAAATATTGGACCTTGAGGATATGTTTGTAAGGGGAACAAAGGTTGTCACAAACATGAAGAAAATATGTGAGGATATTAAGGTATTGAAGAAAGAGATTGATAATGAAATTGTTGCCACCAAACATGAAGAATCTATTTGGTTGAAGACTAACAGTGATCTCAAGGAAATAATCAGTCCGAGTTCAAATAAACTAATAACTAAGAAGATTTTTACAAACATTGAATATGAAAGATATTTTATGTGGAAGGAATGTATTGAATGGAAACTCTTTTTTTTGAAACAAAACAAAATATATATGTTAGTTGTATTTTAGTTTTTATTATTTTTATATGTTTGGTGTGTTTTAGTTTTTATTAATTGTGTATGTGACTCCTTAATAGCTTTTGTTCACACACTTAGGCTACTTTATAATAAAAAATTTAAAAAGTTTAAAATAAAAAGATAATAAACATGCATTTTTTTAAAGTTCTACTCATATATAATATAGGTCAACTATCATATACAATAGATATAGTTACACACACTTTTTTATTTGTCAACAAGTGTTTAGTTTATTGACTAATATTTTGAGAAGTGTATTATAACAAAATTGGCTCTCACTTCACAATTGTGTATAAAACACCTATAGTTATTTACACATTAAATAACTAATATTTAATAATAAACATAATAAGGACACCATTTAATAATTAAGATGTTGTATTAAGTGAAAAAATTGTCTAGCAAAAAAAAGATGAAATTAATTTTTTATAATTGTTTGCATATGTTGTATTATTTATTTTATTACTATATAATATGTTAAAAAATTGTTAAAAAATAAATAAAACTTTAATTCTTGAGTAAATGTAAATAGTGTTTGTCTTTTCTTTATCTATCAACTTACATATTTATGTATTGATGAAAATATTTATTTATTTAGTAGTTTAGATAGATGAAAATAATTCTTAGATAAAATTAAAATTTGTCTATGTATGCATGTAATAAATAAAATAATTATGTCATAAAATAAAATAACTCTTAAGTGGAGATTAATATATCTAAATATTTTCTAAATAGATTATTTAAGATATCTATAGTAGTAGTATTAGTGTTCATGATTAACATATATTTCTTAAAATACATTTATTTGAAAGATATGATATATATATCTATATTGAAATATCTAAATTGTGTGACATAAATTATATAGATTCTTCCAAATTGAAATATATTTAATATCTAAAATATCTATACTAATTTATTTATTATCTATCCAGTCCATTATTTTAAATTGATTATCTAATGATAATCAAACTAATATATCATTAGATTTATTTTTTATTTATATATTATTAAAAAAATTACAACTTTGTATCAAATTTTAAAATAGAAAGATACTTTAGTGTGGGTGGAAGGG
>VDFB02363250.1:0-19963 GCA_007258455.2 Sequoia sempervirens
CAACTCTTACTCCAGAGGTGCTAGTTGTTACGCCAACAGACAACTAGGAACAAGATATCATTACCAGTTCGATTAACATACAGATTAGAGTCAAGACTTCGCTAAAGGCAATGATTAGTAAGGTACTAATCAATCTTCATGTACTAAGCCCGTGGTGCCTGCTTAAAGCCGTAGAGTGCTTTCACCAGTTTGCATACCTAGTGTTCTTTACCTGCAACCTTGAAACTAGGAGGTTCCATCATGTAAACTTCTTCCTGCAAAGTACCATTGAGGAAGGCACTCTTTACGTCCATTTGCTGGACTTTCCATCCAAACTGAGCTGCTATCGAGAGGACAAGCCAAATGGTACTCATCTTGGCTGTAGGAGCAAAAGTCTCCTCATAGTCAATGCCCTCTTGCTGTGAAAACCCTTTGGCTACCAACCTAACCTTGTATTTATCAAGGGTTCCATCAGCCTTATACTTAACCTTATAAATCCATTTGTAGCCTATGGGTTTCTTCCTATGCGGAAGATCTGAAAGCTCCCAAGTGTGATTCTACATGAGACTATGATGTTCAACTGTCATAGCCTATTCCCACGCAGGTGTGCCTTTAGCCTCTGTATATGTCTAAGGCTCTGAAATGCTATGAAGGTTGGCCATAAGAGCAAAATTCACTATATTCTGTTGTTTTCTCTTATTCCGAGCAGATCTACCCTCTAGTAACTCATCATCATGAAGAGCACCAATCGTCGAAGCCCACCATTTAGGCTGAAGTGTTGATGAACCAATATCGGAATCAATAGGAACAACCTCTACTGGATCAGTTCGAACTGACATATTTGAAAGAACATCTAGATCTTGCTGAATAGGGGTTGGTGGTGGAAGCGGCTGCTGAGGTGCATGGACCTCTGCGGAATCCCTCCCATAAAGTGGACCAAGTGGAAGATAAACACCCAAATCAGAATCTTTCTGAGGCTGAGCCTCAAAACAAACAGGAGAAGACTAGTAGAAGAGCCCATAACTCTCATCAACCACGACATCACGACTAAAGATTAGACAATCAATGTCTGCATCTATCAGTCTGTATGCCTTATGGTTCTCACTATAACCTGTAAAGATGAGTTTCTGGCTCTTGGAATCCAACTTAGTGCGCTGAGCATCAAGAATCCAAACATGAGCGGCAGAGCCAAAAACCTTCAAGTGACTAATGTTCGGCTTACGTCCAAACCAAGCTTCTTCAGGAGTCATCTTCTTCACAGCATGAGTAGGAGATCTGTTCAGAAGATAAATAGTAGTATACACTGCTTCAGCCTAGAACTTCTTAGGAACATGTCTATGCTCCAACATAGAATGTGCCATTTCAGTAATGGTGTGATTGTGACGCTCGACTACACCATTCTGCTGACGGGTGTAAGGTGTGGTGAATTGGCGCTTTATGCCATGTGCATCATAGAATGTGTAGAAATATTTGGAACAAAATTCCCCCCCATTATCAGACCTAAGAGTAATAATAGAAGAAACAAACTCTTTTTCCACCAAGGCCTTAAACTCCTGAAATATACTAAACACCTCTGATTTAAGCTTCAAAAAATACACCCACATCTTTCTGCTGAAATCATCAACAAAAAGCAAAAAATACCTGGATCCAGTAATGGAAGGCATGTGCATTGGACCACATACATCAGCATGGACCAACTGTAAAACCCTGGAAGCCCGCCATGAGTCACCATCGGAGAAAGGAGTCCAATGTTGCTTTCCAGCCTGACAAGCCTCGCAAACTCCATGAGTTTGAGTCTGAATCGCAGGTAGACCACCAACGAGATCATCTCGTGATAACTAAGAGAGATAGTGCATGTTCAAGTGCCCATAACGCTGATGCCAGAGACTATTGATAGAAGTGCTCCTGGCTGCCATAGCGTGCTCTTGAGAATCACCAGAATCAACAAGTCTATAAAGACCATGATCCTCAAGTCCCTGAATGACTGTAGTCTGTGTCTCTCTATCAACAATACTGCATGTATGTATACTAAAGATGATGTCTAACTGAGGAGAGTGAGTTATAATCTGACTTACAAAAAGTAAGTTCATCTCCATGCTAGGTACAAAGTATACATTGAGAAATATCAAATTTTTCCCACCAGACTAAATCTGAACGTTGCCCTTGCCAACAACAGTATACTTTGCGCCTCCTCCAAAGATAACTGAATCTCTAAAAGGCGTGTACTGAATGAACCAATCACGATGATGCGTGAAATGGCGTGAAGCACCAGAGTCAATGTACCAAGCAGAAGTGTTTATAGGATCTGTACGACTCTTTGCCATGAATGCAAGAAGGAAAACTTCTACTCAGTGTGCTCTGCCACATGTGCTTGCGGTCTAGACTCTCGTTACTTGCCTTGTTCAGAGGCCAAGCGTTTCCGACAATCCTTCTTCATGTGGCCAAACTTGTGACAATAATTGCACTGAATATTCTTCGACTTCGAAGAATCTGAAGAATCCCTCTGATTTTGTTGCTAAAAGGATGAAGGCTTGCCCTTATTCCTCTGAAATGTCTTTGTAGGGAATGCCTGCATTGAAGAGGATGAAGTGGCACTTGTACCAAACTACTATTTCCAATGATCCTACTGTAGAAGTTTGTTGCATAGATTTGGAAACATCAAGTCAACATTAGTCGCTGTAATGTTGAACGTCTCAATAAAGTGCTCATATGGATGTGGTAAACTCTTTAGAGTGATCACCACCATATCTTCTTCCTCCATCTTCCGACCAATAGCCTCGACCTGATCTCGAATGTCCTTGATCCTGGTCAAGTGTGCTTGCAGAGGTGTATTCTCATCCATGACGATGGAAAACATGTTCTTCAGAAAGAACGCACAACTCTTGTCAAAGGTCTCATGAAGAGCTTTCAGAAGATCCCAAATCTCCTTCGTTGATTTACCTGAAGGAACTTGAGGTAACTGGTCATCAATGATTGATAACTTGATGAGCATAATGGCTTCTCGATTTTTCTCATCAAACTTCACCTGATCCTTATCAACTGCGAGAGGTCGTGTCGTGGTGCCCAGAACAATCTGGTCAAGACATCAATACTCAAAAATCATCATCATACACTGCTTCCATGTGTTGCAGTTGCCACCGTTGAACTTCTGATTGTTGTCCAACATGATGTTGGTCAAACTCGCCATCTTGCACGCTTTTCAAGGCATGAAAAACGAAGACGACACAAGCAAATAAACAACACAAAATTCGAGACAACAAACCCTGGATCCAGGAAGAAGTCCGAACACGAATTTCAAGGCCCTAGTAGCTGGTGGACGAAATACGAATTTCCAAATCGTTGGAAAATATTAGAAAATATTGATGGCACGAATTCCAAGGTCACACAAAGAAGGCAGAGAATAGCCTAAAAATTGAGAGTAGTGGGGCCCACCACAACAGACCTACAAACTGTTCAAAAAAGACAAATATGGTTGGAAAAGACAAAACAGATGGTCCAACTTCAAATCTGTTGATCACAAGCAGAAACAAGAGCAGAAGTAAAAACGGTTTCCCCAGATTCTTCACGCACAACCAAAAGTTTGCTCGAACACAATATGGTGAAGACTCACAAATAGCCCTCTCCACGCACAGCTCTCACAGGTCTTTAGCAATGGCAACACACACTCCGAATGCCAATGCAATCATAGGAACAGACGCACGACACAAACACAAAAAACCCGATCATAGCAAGTCGCACTAATACTAGGAAAAGACAGAAGTTTCAAATGTCGTCTCAAATGAATACGCACGCAAATAGGAGGCGATGCACATAACACCCGACTATGCATTAATAAGACAGAATAGAGGCGCCAATCACGTGTATGCACAATCACAGAAGATGTACACTCCAACAGGGCACACGGCAAAGAATCTTCAAGTCTCCACGCACAAGAAACACAAAGCCGGCTCTTGATGCTCACACGCACGAGAATGATGAATGTCGCATGCAACAGAGGTCGCATGAGTAAACACAACCACCCGAGAAATTGAGATTCCATCCAAAACATGAGCATAGACGAACGACCAAATAGCCAGGAACTCTGACTGCAACTCAAAATGACTGGAACTCCACGTCCGCACACAGGAACCACCTCTCAAACACGCACACAGGAAGACACACACAGGGAATCTCGATCAAACACACATGCACGGGAAGATAAAATTCGCTCCAAAGGAGAGAACGCACGTCTTCATACAGAGATTCACGCAAATGCACAAATATAGAAGAAAAAAAACGAAAAATTTCAATCGCTCAGATCGATTGCTCTAATACCATATTAGGAAAACAAATAGAGTAAGAGCGAATATGTTTGAAATACTTGAATAATATTATTCACAGGAAAGAATGACTAAATAGAATACAATGAAAGGCCATCAACAATCACGAAGATGTGATTGGAGCAATAACTAAATAACATAAGCTAAATTATAGCAATTGTACAAAGTGCTACAAAGCGAGATTGGAGCATTATCAACATACTAAAATCACGGAGACATGACTGAAAAATATGATTTTAATATAAATCTCCCATAAAGGTCTGCTTCAAATCAGGCACAATGTCTTCTATAAATCTACCTTATAGGTCTGCTCCAAATCAGGCACAATGTTTGCTATAAATATGACTTAAAGGTCTACTCCAAATTAGCCACAATGTCTGTTATAAATCTGCTCTTCTCCTAATTTTTGCGCTTAAAAGTAATAATTTTGCATTGAAGAACTTGATTCCTAACCTCCAAAATAACTTGTATTTATATCTAAATCATGCACTTTATCTAAAGGTTGGCCAAGATTTGACATAAAATTTATTTTAAATATTTAAATTCACCTTTCAAAGTAGGTCACCCACCTTTGATAAAAATTAATTTTAATTTCTACCTTTTGAATCTAGCGCTGCCATAAGTAGATGGAGGTCGGCCATAAATAAATAAAATTAAACTCATATTATTCCTTGTCTTCAATCAACGAACTTTTCATCACGGAAGCCTTCTTTTGACATCAATGATAATAATTCTAACAATCTTGTCCATATGCCTTTGACATCAATGACAATATTTTCATGTTATTTGACTTGTTAGTATCATGGACATTTTATGTTATTCTCTTTTTCTATAGTGTTGGACATTCAATTTCTGCATTTGACTATGGATTGTTGATATATTAAGTGCATAGAGTAACTTAGATCATGTTTAGGATGATATTGCTATGAATGGATGATTAATTAGATTATTTCTTGTCTTATATGATTTGCATGAGTAGTTTAATTCATAGTTTGATTCTTATGATGCGTTAGGTTATGTTGTGATTTGATGAATATTCTAAATTCATGTCTTGAAAATTGTGTTCATATGGAATTGAAATGTTATTGAATATGATATGATGATTATTTGAATTATGAGATGAACATGATATGATGATTATTTGAATTATGAGATGAATATGATTATGGATTGAATGCCAAAACTTGAATGTAAGAATCCAGGTGATTCTCAACCTCCGAAACCCTAACTGAAATGCTGTTTTTGATCGTTTTGTGTGTTTTTGTATTTTTGGTGGTTTTTGATAAATAAAGAGAAAGCTGCGATTTTCTTAATAAATGCTTAAAAATTTACTAAAAATCATATGGCAATGAAAATGCGTGGAAAATGCTCATAACAATGAGGCGCACCAATTTATTAACTTTTCTGAGCTTTTACAATATCAAATTTTGAACATATGAGTAAAATACTAATTTATTTCAAGGAACCTGATTTCTCCTGCAGGCGCCAGAATAACAAGGAATAATGTACGGCTGAAAGAAAGAATGGATCTCCAAACTCTGAAGGCGTTGCAGAAGCTCCAGATAGCCTAGGCGCACAAGATCCCTCTGCCGGAGACTGAAGGATGAAGGCGTATCTCCCTGAACAGAGAAGTACGGCCTTGCTGGTACAATAGTACGGCCTGTACAACAGCTGCAATAAATGTAGTACGGCCTTTGATATAAATGCCAGATCTCTAGTGAATGAACTCTGGAATAGTCGCCTCAAACCCTTGATAATAAATCTCTGTAAACCCTGCCTGAATCAATCAATAAGCTCAATCTGTAACCCCTGTGTGAAGTCACCGAGAAGACAATCTTCAACTGGTATTGCACAGTCTCAGTATGTCAGATTCTGAAGAGGTATCGTTCTCCAAAATCGAATCGTCTGCTGAAACCCTAGGTTTTGCAAACTCCAATGCTCAGAGCAAAAATAGAAGACAAATTTGAATAACATATCATAATGGTTCGATTTGTCCTCAATGAATATAAATAGCTCCTTTTACAAATTCGACCCAAGCTCACCTTTTAATAATCATTTAAATAAAATGATCAAATTCGTCCTTTTGACTTAGGAGAAAAATAATAATTAAATGACGTCTCATTAATGAATAATAATTATTCATTATATCAAATATATCACTTTATTATAAAGTATTAAAAATACTTTATAATATACCATTTAATTATTAATATTTAAATATATTAATAAAGTGACTTTAATATAAAGTCAAAATATTAAATATTCAATAATCATTAAATACCCTTATTTCTCCATCTCGACATCAAATCAAGAATCATCGACTCGAGCCAACCAAATAAACTGTGGGCCCTCACTTCAAAATAGCAACTGTGATATCCAACTTTCTAAAAATAGAAAGTCTCAAAACCATTCTCAAAGAGCCCTCACAAGGCCCAATCAAACAACAACCGCACACCGGCTAATAAACACCGAAGTAATCGGGCTTCAATCCTCGACACATCTCTGTCACCCTACTCTAGGATCAAATGATAGGCTAACCATATATCCACTAGATGGGGATATCACACCGCTTCTCCTCGAACAAATTGCTTGTCCTCGCTAATCTCAACTCGATGTCGTAGTATCTCCTCCGACTTCATCGCAGGCATCCTCAACTGGCAAATCTCTCCACTTGATCAGATATTCCCTGATCACCCGCCTCCGAAGGTGTCTCTCTCTCATCTCAAGGATGGCCTCAGGTACTAATATCAATTTCCCTTCGTCATCAAGGGGTGGCAAAACTGGAGAGGGAATCACATGCTGACCCAATGCCTTTTTCAGGCAAGAAACGTGAAACACATTGTGAACCTTGCTATCAGCTGGCAAGTCCAACTCATAAGCAACCTCGCCCACTCATCTGACAACACGAAATGGACCATAGTAGCGAGGCTTCAGCTTCTCAGCCCCACTCTTCGGTAGAGTAGACTGACGTAACGGCTGCAACATAAGGTACACCATATCACCCACATCAAAAGTACGCTCAACCCTCTTCTGATCAGCATACTGCTTCTGCTGATTCTGTGCTCGCTGGATATTGTCTCTGAGAGACCTCAATATGTCCTGCTGACTCTGTATCATATCCCCTGCACTCGGCACTCTGCTATCGCTCAATATCAAATCCAAAAGGTTGGGCGCCTCATACCCATACAAAGCCATAAAGGGTGTCATCTGTATCGTCATGTGGTGAGTCGAGTTATAGCAATACTCGCACAAGTATATCCACCTCACCCAAGCTCTCTGCTGTCCAGCTATATAATTGCGCAAGTAACCTTCCACCCACTTATTGACAATCTCTGTCTGCCCATCTGTCTGCGGATGGTAGTCGGGTAATTTGCAGCTAGTCTTCGGGCCCCACGTAGCCCCAACAACTTCTTGCCAAAAGTTGCTCATGAACCGATCGTCTTATCATCGACTATCGCCTCGAAAGTAAATCTAAGGTAACCTAATACTAAAAATAACTCTGCAGTCTGCGATGCTGTGAAGGTAGTAGTAATCGGGTAGAAGTGCGCATATTTAGTCAACCGATCAACCACTACATAGATGCAATCTTTACCCTGGGCTTTCAGCAAACCCGTGATAAAGTCCATCGATAAGCACTCCCACTTCTTGTCAGGTATCGGAAGTGGCTGGAGCAATCCAGCAGGATATGTGTGCTCCTGTTTGTTCTGCTGGCAAACAGAACACTCACGTACATACTGTAACACATCAGTTTTCAGCCCTTTCCAAGTAAACCGTTCCCGAACCATTTTATATGTCTTATAGTACCCGGGATGACCCGCCATAGGAAGATCATGAAAGGCTCTCAAAACTGTAACCCTCACCTCAGAGTTAGGAACCAGAAAAATCCGCCCCTTGTAAATGATCAAGTCATCTATAATAGTGTACCTATCATCCTGCTCTGTCCTGTCAACAATGCTAGAAGCCCATGGGTTCTTAGCATACTCTGCAATAATCCGATGCCTCCAATCCTCTGTGATCTGTGCCATGGCATTCAACTGAGGTCTACGAGACAAGGCGTCAGCTACAACATTCTGCTTCCCCTTAATGAAAGTGATGTCAAAGTCATACGACCGCAATTTGCTGACCCATTTTTGCTGCCTCTCATTCAGGTCTCTCTGTCCAAGGAAGTGTTTCAGGTTGTTATGGTCTGTACGGACACTGAATTTGCTGCCCACCAAGTATTGCCTGAACTTAGCCAAAGCATGCATAATGGCTAACATCTCCTTGTCGTAAATGCTGTAGAACCTCTCAGGACCCCTAAGCTCTCTGCTCTCGAAAGCAATAGGATGTCGCTCCTGCATCAAAACGGCACCAATGCCCTCTCCTGAAGCATCACAGAATAAATCAAATGACTTCGTAAAGTCAGGCAATGCTAGCACTGGACATGAAGTCATGATCACCTTAAACCTCGCCAAAGCACTCCTCATACCGTAGACCAAGTAAAGCCCCTTCTTTGTCAAATCGCAGGTGCGCGTGACGCGGAGAACCCACTAACAAATCTCCCCAGAAAAGTACGCAACCGGAAGCCTCTGAAATGTAAGGTTCTCGTGTAATCGGGTTAACTCAACTATTGCTCGGACCTTCTCAGGGTCCATACTCCCTCCCTTGGCACTGATGATGTGCCCCAGATACAACAACTCCTCCATACCTAGCTCACACTTGGATTCCTTGGCATAGAAAGACTCATCAGCCAAGATACCCAAAACTGCGTCTAAGTGAGCTAAATGCTCCTCCCATGATCTGCTATATACCAGTATGTCGTCGAAGAAGACCAATACAAATCTCTGCAGCTGAGAACTGAAGACTCTGTTCATAGTAGCCTGAAAGGTGGCAGGTGCATTGGTTAGACCGAAGGGCATAACCAAGAACTCGAAGTGACCGCAATGACACCTGAAAGCGGTTTTCTCAATATCCTGCTCCCTCATCTGAATCTAGTGGTACCCAGATCTCAAATCAATCTTTGTGAAGAAGATAGCACCATGTAACTCATCAATCAACTCATCGATGCATGGTATAGGGTACCTATTCTCGATTGTCCTCTTGTTGAGCTGTTGGTAGTCTATGCACATCCGAAGTGATCCATCCTTCTTCACCAATACAACCGATGAAGCAAAAGGTGACTTGCTAGGTCTAATATGCCCCATAGCTAACAACTCATTGATGGTCTTCTCTATCTCATCCTGAGTCGCTTCGGATGTCTCAAGGGAGTGATCATAATCCAAGCTTTTGCCTCCTCCACTCCAATGATATGCTCGCTCGGTTCGAGGTTCGGCCAGTGGAATGTCATCAAACACTTTGGAATGTTTAGTCCTCAATATTTGAATGTCAGGATGGTACTCACCCTTCTGCTGCTCCTGCTGAGCTGGCATCAACATGCACTCTGCCGCCCAGTCAACCATGTCATGACGAATGAGCCTCTCCATCCGTCTGAAGGAAACCATCCTCGACATCGCCTCAATTAGCCTTAATGACACATGAGGTCTCCATCAACCTTGCAACTTCATCTCCATAGCCAAGAAATTGAGTGTGAACTCACCCAAATCGTGGCAACCATGCCATCCCTAACACCACATCAAGATCTTCTCATATTAACAACATAGAATTCAGTCTTGAATTCATAGTTGTTCATTCGCATTGAAGATCAGTAATCTTTTCGTCACTTTGAGGTACCTATCCGGCCACCTTTGACTCGAATACCCTCAAATGCCTCTGTCTGAATGCCACGTCTCTCCACCAATCGTGCATCAATGAAATTATGTGTAGCACCTGTATCCAGTAAGGTAATCACCTTCTGACCTGCTAGGAGCCCGCAAAGTCTAAACGACCCATCTCTCTGAAGGCTAGTCAAATGGGCTTCCTGTAGCTTCCTTCCTCCTTCATTTTCACCCTCATTTTCGGACCTGTCATCATCTGAAGGCTCGGAATCAGCTTGCTAGTTTGACAGATCAGATTGCTCTTCGCCCTCGTAAAACCATTCCATCTGATTATTTTTGACCTTAGGACGAAGTGGGCATACATGTTTTTCATCGTAGGGTGCCTTGCACCAAAAACACAACTTTTTCTTTCGCAAGTCATTCAGTGTTTCTCTGTCAAAGGGTGGTGCATTCTATCTCTTAGGATCCGGTTGATCCTTCCTTCTGTCAAAGGGTTTATTTCTGTCAAAAGACCTATTAGGCCTCGTGTAGGGTGTCGAACCTGAATTGAACTTGCTGCGAGGTGCTGCAAGCTCCATGTTTCGCGCCTTCCTCATGGCCTCCTGAAGGGTAGGAGGGTCAAAAGCCTTTACCCAACCTCTCATAGGTTCTGTCAAACCCTCAACGAAGAGTATAATGAGTCTCCATTCTGAAATACCAGTCACCATGACTGCAACTCTCTGAAACTCACCAATATAAGAATCCAAACTACCTGTCTACCTGAGCTGAGCCAACTCTCTGAAGTAAAGTTCTGGATCCTTCTTATCAAAGCGCTCTATGAGCCTGCTGGTGAACTCCTGGTAAGTATTGACTGCATGATGGCCAAGCGTATACATGCCGTGGTGCCACCAATCATGCGTGATTCCATCAAGATGCAAAGTAGCAAACTTAATGGCCTCGTCCTCCTGCATAGGCCTCAGTGATAGATAGTTGTCCAATTTCTGGACCCAAGACCTCGCTGACGTCTTATCAGACCCATCAAAGTATGGCAAGGTGATCTTGCTAACTGCATACTGCAAGTCCCTGTTCACCTGTGGCTGTGGCTGCTGATGCTGAGGGGCTCTACGGTCAAATCTGCCTCCTCCTCTAGGTTTATGAACATCCATAAACTCATGAAACGATAATGCCTGCCTGATCTCAGGTGCCAATGATAGGTACTCACCGTGAAACCTCGTCACATCTGCTACTGACATGCCATTATGTGGCTGAAACTCCTGATGTTGCCCCTATTGCTCTGCCCCCGGAGTCGGAGGTGGAGTCTCTCTGGGTAAGAAAGTAGGCTGTCCAGGCCTATGCTCCTGATAGATCGGTGACGGCTGTCGTGGTACTGATGCCAAAGGCTGATCCACTGCTGCAGTCCTGCTCGTCTGTCCAATCTTTATATAATGTGGCTGTGATGGAGTATACTGCCTAATAGTGCCCATCAACTGGGACATCATGTCCATCATGTTATCATGCCTGCGTCTGAACTCCTCATCAGTAATGTCGCCCTCTGCATGTGCTTTCCCTGAATCCCTAAGTGTCTCTGTAGGAATCTCACGGTCTGCCATTAGGGTTGCAACACTGTTCTCGCTGCTGTTGGAGCTAGATCTGTGAATACCAAGTACTCCTGACACTGTCTCACCTTCAGGAATAGGTGGACCTGTCCAATCCTCGGCTCTGCCTGTTCCTACACCCTTGGTATACTGAATGATGTTCTTACTCATGAAAAAGCAGCCAAAAAGTACTCTGTAAACTGAAAAAGCACAGGATGGCAGGAAATCTGTGCTCTGATACCACTGTAAGAATCCAGGTGATTCTCAACCCCGAAAACCTAACTGAAATGTTGTTTTTGATCGTTTTGTGTGTTTTTGTATTTTTTGGTGGTTTTTGATAAATAAAGAGAAAGCTGTGATTTTCTTAATAAATGCTTAAAAATTTACTAAAAAATCATATGGCAATGAAAATGAGTGGAAAATGATCATAACAATGAGGCGCACCAATTTATTAACTTTTCTGAGCTTTTACAATATCAAATTTTGAACATATGAGTAAAATACTAATTTATTTCAAAGGAACCTGATTTCTCCTGCAGGCGCCAGAATAACAAGGAATAATGTACGGCTGAAAGAAAGAATGGATCTCCAAACTCTGAAGGCGTTACAGAAGCTCCAGATAGCCTAGGCGCACAAGATCCCTCTGCCGGAGACTGAAGGATGAAGGCGTATCTCCCTGAACAGAGAAGTACGACCTTGCTGGTACAACAGTACGGCCTGTACAGCAGCTGCAATAAATGTAAAACGGCCTTTGATATAAATGCTAGATCTCCAGTGAATGAACTCTGGAATAGTCGCCTCAAACCCTTGATAATAAATCTCTGTAAACCCTGCCTGAATCAATCAATAAGCTCAATCTGTAACCCCTGTGTGAAGTCACCGAGAAGACAATCTTCAACTGGTATTGCACAGTCTCAGTATGTCAGATTCTGAAGAGGTATCATTCTCCAAAATCGAATCGTCTGCTGAAACCCTAGGTTTTGCAAACTCCAATGCTCAGAGCAAAAATAGAAGACAAATTTGAATAACATATCATAATGGTTCGATTTGTCCTCAATGAATATAAATACTAAATAGCTCCTTTTACAAATTCGACCCAAGCTCACCTTTTAATAATCATTTAAATAAAATGATCAAATTCGTCCTTTTGACTTAGGAGAAAAATACACAATTAAATGACGCCTCATTAATGAATAATACTATTCATTATATCAAATATATCACTTATTATAAAGTATTAAAATACTTTATAATATACCATTAATTATTAAATATTTAAATAAATTAATAAAGTGACTTTAATATAAAGTCAAAATTATTAATTATTCAATAAATCATTAAATACTCTGTTATTTCTCCATTTGACCATCAAACTGATGAACTGGGTCGACTCTGAGCTAAACAGCTGAACCAGGTGCCCCTGCCCAAAATAGCAGCTTCCGCTTGTCTGACTTTCTAAAAATAGAAAGTCTCTCAAAACCCACTCTGAAGGATTCTGCAAAGGCCCAACCGGAAACAACTGCAAGAAAGAAGCTCCTGAACACCGGGTAACTGCCTCAATTGATCCTTCAGACACATCTCGTCACCCTACAAGGATCGAATGATAGTACAATCCACATATCCAATCATACTGACTAGATGGGGACATCACACTTTGAATGTATTTTGATTCATGTAGTTTCAGCTATGATTATTATGTTGGATCAACAATTGAAATTGAGTGTGCAAGCGATTTCCATTGCCAATGGAAATCTCGAGGTCTCTTGGAAACCCTACACATGATTAATCTGTGAAGCCTAATGATAGTTCATATGAAGGAACTATGGTCTTTACGTGATGTGAATTTGATGTGTATTAGGCCTTTTGTGGTCGAGTGGTTGAATGAAATGATTATCACAAGTGTTAAAATTGGATGTCTTTTCTAAAGGCTTAAAAGTGGTCATAAATTGTTAATTTTTACTTCTTCTTTTTTAAAGTCTCTGGTCATGGGGTTAGGGGTTAGGAACATTTTGGGGTTTGTATTTTAATTTGTAAGATTTGGAACTGATTTTTTTGACCCTTTTTTTTAAGTGATGAAATTTTGAATTGACGAGGTGTATGGGTGAGGTTATCATCCCATTCCACCCTTCAAGGTTTGGTTAGGGTTGTTTGAGATTTGGTTAATTTTCCATGACTCGTGGACACGTGGAAGCCTCTTGGGAGAAAGAATCTCCCAATCTCCATGACTCACTCAAAGGAGAGGACACTTGGGAGCTCCTTTGCAAGGAGGGTGTCCATGTGGTTAGCTCACACTATGTGAGCAAGGGGATAGGGTTGGCCATGAGGATTGGATGTGGAGGTGACAAGTGTCACCTTCACATTCAAAGATTCATAGATTAGGTTTTTCTATTTATTCATCTCTTGTGAGTTTGGAAAGGACTTTTTGTATTCATATTTTTATCTTTGCTTGTAAATTGGAGAGAGGGGACTTGCAATTATTGTATCTTACTTAATTAAGAGAGATAGAGAGGAATTGGAGGGAGATGGCTTGGGTCTTCATCAACCTTCAACAAATGAATTGGAGGCTTAATAGAGGTAGGAATTATTTCCTTGTTATTATAGCTATGTTATGAGTGTTGTGGAAATGAATGATAATGAAGTTTTGTTTGAAAATATTTTTGTGTATTGTTTCTATTTTGAGGTGCACACATTAGAATATCATGTTGAGCATGATATGAGTTAGAAGTTTAGATTTAAAAAAAAAAAATTGTTAGTTTGTGTTCATGTTCACATGCTAAAATGTGGGCATGACACAAGATTTCATCCACAAATAGATGGACAAACAAAGTTTGTAAACCACATGATTGTACACATCCCTTTATGGCTCTATAATACAACCATTTTAGGTTTGCCCCAACTAGCAATCACACCCATCAGCAGCAATGAAAAGTTCAAGCAACATCACAATCAACATCATATCTCTCATCAATTGCAAGTGGGAAACAAAGTCTAATCGTAGCTAATAGAAAGAGAAGCTTCAAGGCATAACAAGAAACTTGGATCTTCACAAAATAGATCTTAAAGCACTATCAAGCAAGTGGGTGATAATGCATTTGAGCTCAACTTGCCACCCTACCTCAAGTTGCTTTGAATATTCAATGCAAGATCAGTTCACCCCATACTTTCCAACACTCTTGGACGCATTAGATATTGTAGAGCACATGATTGAACCCTAACAATGCCACTTTAGTCCCTACTAGTTGGACTATTAATATAGTGGTCAAGGATACGAAGAATCAGAAGATTCCACTTTGTAGTGTGGTGAAGGGTGTAAAATCCTTTCCTGAAACCACTAATTTTTTTCTAGTGCACTTATTTTTGCCCATATGTAGAACTCTGTATGACTATTTTCTCTATTTTGTTTACAGGCTCATGGTTAAATAGAACTAAATGTTTTGATATTGTAGGGGATATACATACATGCATGCTATGAAAGATTCATGACAGAAATAACGAATATATTTTTTTAAACCTTTTCTATGACTAATACCATTTCCTTCATACATTTAACACATTTCAAAATAGGAAGAAGTGTAGTTTTTGACCTCATATATTCAATGCTTTGCAACTTGAATGAGTATTGGCATTAAGATTTAAAATCTTCCAGGCATCGATTTACAAAGCACTCCATTTATGCTTAGTGTTGCAAGTCGCTAGCATACATACATTAACGTTTATATTCTTATTTGTATCACCACAAAGGCCGTGTTGGAGGTGTGTAGCTTCAAGCGCTACCTATTGACTTTGACCTGCTTCCTCCGATATAAATATCTTCAACCCGACTTCCTTCTTTATCGACCATTGCCTAGCCCAACTCCCAATATACCTTGCGCCATTAATTTCAAACTTCTTCAGGCCATGACTTTGCATGAAAAATCTCTAATACCAATTTTGTATATGTGCTATGGATAGCGGCGTGAATGAACAGGCTGCAATAGTTTGGAGTCAATTAAGTGATCAATTCCACCATTGTACCATTTAAAACTCCCTAGTTGCTCGAATGTGTGTAATTGAGTAGTCGCCCCATATAAAATATATCCCTTAATGGGTCACGACTCTACCTACAAGCTGCGGATGAAGCTTAATATTCCCACATGCTACACTAGAATACTTGACTCAGATCCTCCTTTTGAATAATCACGTCACCTTTTGAAAAGGGGCCCACATTATTTGAGAGGCACCAAAGGGGTTAATCAGCTCTCAATACAAGCCGTGATTCTTCAAGGAAATGATCCAATGTTATTTTGGAAGTTGCGGTGGTATCAAAACCTCATCAAGGTTGCATATGCTTACTTATCTCTCCTTCAACTTCTTTAACCTCCAAATCTGTGCGGCTATGTGGAAAGCAATAGCCTCAAAGGCCCTACTTTATATGGTTGCTCTTATTCCCAATGATTTATGGTTTGGCTATGTAGAAACCCTAGTTTCCCTGACAACCGAGATACCATTTGTGTTTTTAGCAGGTTTTCGGCGTTTGGGTTTTGTGATTTTTGCAATTTTTTGGATTTTTTAATGCAATTAATGAAGGTACGGCTTTTCTAGAAAATAGTAATAAATTCTTAATAAATGCTAGATCTTCAATGTATATGGAAAATACAATAGAGATTGAAGGCGTTTGCTTTATTATTCAAATGATCTCAATACAAAAATGATCTGCTAACATGCAACAATAAAATAATGATTTTTATTGGTAAAAACCTGGTAAAACAGCAACTGAAGATGGTACAGATTTGTACGGCTTGCAATAAATGTTGAGTCTTCCTCCAGTTTAATGATGCCAGATGCCTCCAGCAATCCCAGCGCCCACACAGGAAATAGCTTTGCAAGATAAGAATGGCGTTTCTTATTTATGGAAGAAGTACGGCTCAAGCAATAGTACGGCCTGTCAGAAGTACGGCTGCAGCAGCTATGAAATTGTACGGCCCTTTCTCAGAATACAATCTCCCAGTCTCTGAATGTGATGAATGTTGGCGCCTTGATGAATGAAGGATATCCTGAATGCTAAACTCTGACAAAAGCTCTGAATATATTAAATCTCTGATGCTCAATGATTTCCTCTGAATAAGAAAACCTCTGCTGGCAATAGATCAAGTGATATTTCACACTCTCTGAATTGCTTTCCGCTGGAGATGGCTCGTTCCCCAAGGAAGTCGAGTTCAAACCCTAAAGTCTGTGCTCAGATCAATATGATCAGTTCTCAAAATTCAATAATCTCATAATGAGAAAAAACCAAAGCCAAGGCCAAAATCCACATCTTTGAAAGGTCTCGCGTTCCTCAAAGAATAAGGGTTTTAATAAAATATTCACATTTTAATCTTTTAATATTATTTCAATGGTCTCAGGTAGAAATATTTTATATTAATAAGTAATTATGGCCTTTTGATGATGAGTAGCACCCGGGCAATCACTTAGGATTTATAATGTAACTTTTATATTATAAATCATTAAATAATTAATATTTAATCCAATACACTTAAGTAATATTTTCTCGTTACTCATCGATTTAAGTCCGTGCGTCTTTGATGAACTGCGAGAAGTGATTGGGATGCATAGCCAAAGCCATACTTGCTAAAAATAGCGGGGGGTGCTTGCTGCCGGGCGCTAAAATAGCAATT
This sequence comes from Sequoia sempervirens, assembly GCA_007258455.2. NCBI lineage: Eukaryota > Viridiplantae > Streptophyta > Pinopsida > Cupressales > Cupressaceae > Sequoia > Sequoia sempervirens. The sequence goes on from VDFB02363250.1 coordinate 17,220, forward strand.
CTACAAAAAGTCTTCGATTTAGTCAAAACGAAAGACTACTGATCAATCTCTGCTAACTGAAGCTGAGCCAAGCTCCGAAGTGACCCTCTATCCAATCAATCAGCCTACGAGGGTTGTGTGATAGGCCAATCCTGTACTCCGATAGATGTCGAGAAGGCGGGGCTAGAACCCATTTAATACATATAGTATGGTTCCTCACAAATATAGTGTAGATGGAAATATGACAGCAGCAAAATTATAAAATATTACCTCCATCACATTTAGCAACTATCTCAAATTTTTAACTCAGATATTTCTCTAAACCCTCTAGGACCACCGACTTTCAAAAATTTGTCTTGAAACAAGACATCACAAATTTTGTAACCTGCAAATGATAAATACACGCATGAAACCTAAATGACTCCACCTGCAACCAGTAGGATAGGTCTTCCACTACTGAACAAGTTTTCCCTTAAGGTTTCCATACTTAGGGTTTCAGCTCCTCAAGAAGCTCTCCAAAATGCAGTAGATAAAATTAAACCAACCATAAACTCCAAATGAGCTGCCAAAACTTTTTAATCATCTTGTCGTAACTCCTTCACCCTTTTTTAAAAAACCCATATTTACTTTTAATTTTAACTCCATATTTCTCCCAAAAGTGACTTATTTAAATATTTTACTTTTTCGGCACATTAGTCACTTTACTTAATAAATAATAAATTTAAGTCGTCATTTAACTATGCTTTATTCGACAACTTAATTAATAATTTAATTATTAATTATTTCCTGCATCACCAACTGAAACTGCAGAAAATACGAAAACCTAATTGGAAGTGATAACTGAAGGTGCCATAATACTCCAAAGCTCCTCGAAACATTAGATAATCCCTTTGACATGATTGACTGTCACCAAGAAATCCAAAGCTACACTCCATGTTGACATGAGCGAAAATGGGGACATTATAGTCCGCCCTCCCCAAAAATTGCTTGTCCTCAAGCAATGCCAAGGCACCCTCAATAACATCTAGCTGAGACAAACTGAACCCAAGTGTGATCCTAGGGTCCCAAATCAATCTTTGGAAATATCCACCATGTCATCATTGCAATACGCTGATAAAGACTGTTGACTCATCATACCCAAATTGCGCTCTCCTCTCCTATAACCCCAAAATGTAAACATCACCAAAACCCAAACTGAGATACCAACGAGGATTGAAATCTACATCATGAAAAATCTCCTACCATGGCATCTTAGTGACATCCATAACTACAATCCTGTTGTACCCAAACCAAATTTTTTGCTTCATTAAGGCATTTTGCTTAAAAGAGTCTAAACTTTGCCAAAGTGATGTCAAAATATAGTTTTTGGGCAAGTCAACATGGACTTTGGTCAGTGGCATGTCAGTCGTCAGCAACAATTGGTGAATACCTGGAGCTCAGAACCTGAACCAAGGACTCAGAGCGAGATATATCACGATGCAGAAGCACTTCACGAGGAAATTATACTCCTGCATAGTCATTTAAGTGGCCAGAACGGTGATTACAGAGATCAAACAAATGAAGATTTTTAGCAAAAAGCAGATTTGCGCCCTTGTAGCCCAGGGGCACCCTTCTCTTTGAAGGTTCAGATTTGGTTATTTTTGCTTACAATTACATTCATTCTCTTCCAAATTGGTCCAGCTTTCCAACGAGCTATCGAACGCAGTCATCCGAGTTCCAAAACTTCGACAACCAAAGTCAGAAGTTGAGGTTACGAAGTGGATGCATATCACAAAAGGTAGTCAGTTTGCAAATTTGAGCCCCTGTAGCCCAGGGGCGACCTTGAAATTGACTCATCAGATGATGGTATTTATAGATGTGGTCTGCTTAAGATCTTTTCTAATCTAGTCTAGCTTCGCAACGCACCAATCAGCCAGTCAATCCGACATTCTAAGTGATCGTGGCAAAGATTCTACCAGACACGTAAATCAGAGGGTGGAGAAATGTACTATTTCGCCTATACTTCTATAGGCCAGGGGCATGTTGTGACCTTTTCACACATCGCCCCATTGCAAATGGGGACCCCTTGTTTTCGCTTTTTGCCTTGGCATCGCAACTGCTTATCACTTGTCTTTTTACAATAAGGTCATCATTTTGAGAGTTTCAAGTCAGTCTTTTGAGAGTCACCCGAGCCAACTTGAAAATCCATGCCTAAAACAGTGCTTAAACGTCATAGAAGTGCTCAGAAGGTCCGGGAGACGAGGATCACCTGTGCTTTTGACCAATTCTGACACTTCCTACTTTTTAGGGAATCTACTTTTTTGCTTTTTCGCTTTTTCATTTTTGGCATTTTTAGACCAAACGGGGTTCCCTATTTTTTAGGGATTTTGCTTTTTCTATTTTTTTAGAATTTCTATTTTTTAGAAGAGTCAACCGGTCAATGGGTCCAACACCATCTTTAGAACCAAAAATAAACCAAAAAATTGAAAAATAAAAATCAAAAAATCAAGCAAAAATCAGGAAAAGCATGGAAAAGCAAGGGAAAATCTGAGAAAATCAACCAAAAAGCATGGAAAAATAAAGCAAAAATCTGGAAAATCAGTCAAAAAGCATGCAAAAATCACCAAAAAATCAACCCAAAGGCGTGGAATCATGAGGTAAATTTTCCTAAGTCTGGAGAAATTCGCCCTTGCCATGGAGATGAGAGAATGTCCAGCCATCAACAAAGTCCGCCCTAGAAAGGAGGGAAGGTGAAGAGGAAAAATTCGCCATCAAGAGGGGAATGG
>VDFB02363251.1:0-32817 GCA_007258455.2 Sequoia sempervirens
GAGAGAGAGTGAGAGAGAGACAGGGGGAGAGATAGAGAGAGTGAGAGAGAGGGAGTGAGTGAGAGACCTAAGAGAGGGAGAGGGGGTAGGAGGGAGAGAATTGATAGAGAGAGGTAGATAAAGAAATATAACAACCTAAGAGAGGGAGATGGAGTGAGACATAAAGACCAAAGGGGGAGAGAGAGGGAGAGTGAGAAAGGGGGTTGGAGTGAGATAGATTTATTTAGGTAATTAGGTGGGAGGGAAAGAGACCTAAGAGAGGGGATTGGATTGAGAGAGAGTAGTCTAGGTCGCTAGTGAGACCTAAGAAAGAGAGACTTCAGAGCCTGGATAAAGAGTTACCTAGTTAGGGTAACGAGTTAGAGAGCATATGAAAGGTAAAATCTCAACAATCCATCTACGATCATAAATTGTGCACTCTAAGCATTATCAAAGTTGTCAACCAAAGAGAGGAGAAATTCAAGTTTTGTTCAAAGCAGGTCATTTGGTGAGTACCACATTTGGCACTCTCCAAATGACACATCACATTTGGCGCACGCCAAATGGCCTACTTTGGACGTGTTAATTGACATGATTTGCCAAATTTCCTCATATTTTTGTCTGTGCTCCCCGTCTCATTTGCACATCTTTCAATGCAAGTTTATAAAAAAAGCTGTGATAGCGATTGACCTCTCTCTTAGCTATCTAAATATATAATTATTTTTTCATTTTGATTTAGTTAAGGTTTTGATCCATGGCTTCTATTGTAAATGCCTCTATTTTTGGTCAAAAACCAACATGTGCTAGTTTTAGGATAGATTTTTACTCGTTTATCAAAACATGAAACAAATTACATTTTTTAAAACTAGACTCCATTCTACACATGATGAAAAAAAATCAATTTTCGATTAGTTTTCAAAAAAATTAGGGGGGAGCACACTCAAATTTTAGCTTTTCAGGATGTGTCCACTTTGAATATTCATAAAATATTATATATTCATTAAAAAAATTATTTGAAAGAATGAGGATAAACTACATGGTGTTAGCTAATTTCTCACCATTGGGATTCTTGAAATTCTAAAAAAAAGTTAATCAAAAGGGAGGGAGCCCTTAGGTGCTATGTTGTTTTTTTGATAAAAAAAAGGACCTATTTTGGGCCCCCCCTTTTTGAGACCCTTAATCTTCATTAATTTTTTAAAAAATAGAAGCTTAGAAACTAGACTCGAAGCACTTCAACTTTTGTTCTTGTTGCATCTTGAAATTTTGAGTGTAACTATCTTCAATTTCTTGTGCAAATCAAATTTTACTAATTTCAAAAAAAAAAAGTGGCATCTTAAGAGCCAAAATTGTGTCAGAGATCCATGCACTTACCCATAAACCATACCCATGATACCACAGTGGGACATATTTGTGTTATTCATTCATCACAACATGAAGAATCAGACATGTATTCATTCAAGATACTATTTTAAAACAAAGTCCAAACCCATCAATAGAGTCTAGCAATATTTCATACCATAATGACATCAAGTATGTATTAGATTACAATATCTCTCCCGCATATGAATTCATGATTAGGCATGTTGAAGAAGTTCCAAATGAGCAAGAAATATCCCTCATTGTGCCCATACCTACCAAATGTTGCGAAGAGTTTTTTACCAATGATGTATCATCCACCCAAGGATCATGTTAAGAGGAGGCTCTTCAGGATAATGAAATTTTCTCTGAATCAAGTGAAGATTAAGAACCCCTATCCCCAGAGTTTCATCAAGAGTTGAGGGAAATCTTCCAAACCATTTTAAACTCCAAAGATGTGCCTGATATCACCCCTGAGATGTTTCTTGTTGATGGACATATAGACGTTCTTCATCCAAAACAAGAATCTCCCACTCTTGATGTTCCCACAAAAGAGAAAGAAATGGTCGAGATTCTTGATTCTTATAGTGATTGTTCATCATCGACATTTTTTGAATCAACACCAACATATTTCAAGGCAGTATCAACTAATAACAATGTCATAGAATTAGAGAAAATAGTTCATATTCCTGAACAGTAAGAACCCATAACAATATCACTTGTTCATGAAAAGTCATATTCAGTGGATATGGATCAAAGGATACATTATCAAGGCAAAGGATTAGGTATTTTTAATATCTTCACAACGCCAAGGGAAATCTTTTCTAATGCAAACATCAACATATGGGGCACAAAGGATCCTTATGGGGAAAGTATTGCCAACACTACAACTAGTCATATCATAAAACATCATCCACCCATCATCTCATACACAAACTGGGACCAACATAAAAGGAAAAATTCCTATCAAAGCAAGGAGAATATTGTCAAAGATGAAGTAGTAAAGTAAAATGGACAAAGCAAATACAAGTGGATACCAAAGAATGCAAAAGAAAATCATCACAATGATACTCCATCAGTCAAAAAAATTATGGGATAAAGTCCAAAAGGGAAATTTATACATCAAAATTGTCCTCAAATACAAAAGAAGGCCCCACATTTTTGTTCAATAGTTTTGCAAAAGTGTCCTCCAATGTAAGGGGATGGGGATGTAAGGCCCCACCTTTTTGTTCAATAGTTTTGCAAAAGTTTCTATTTGGTGGTCATATTTGGTTTTAACTAGCAATATTGTCATAGTACATTACAAATGAATTGTTAAAGGATCAAGTTGTGATTTGACTTGATGATACTTTCAATTGTTCAATACTAAGAGGGAATTATTTAGAATATTAATGGAATTGCTTTTGTATAACAATGTTGGTTATCGAAATGATCCACCTTTGACATATTTGGTGATTGGGTAGTAGTGCCAATTATTCTAGTTCTTTGAAGAAGCTAATGAATTCTAGTTCCTATGAATACAAATGTGTGGCACCCTAGTTGGTAGATTAAAACAATAAATCTTTCATTTATACCTTTTCATATATCCTCTTAAGGGTTGACATGCGTCTTTAGAAGTTTCCTTTCTAGATTATGCTTACTATTGTAAATGATATGTTGTGTGTGTGTACAAATGAATATGGGTGAGTGTGTAGGAGAATTTCAATGTGATACAAATGCATTTTTCTTAACCTTGCGACATTTCCATGCAAGTGTGTCAGACAAGTTCTTTTCTTACCTTGTTATATTTTATTATTGTGGAGTTCTAGATGTTAGTAATAAAAACACAATGCTATTTTAAATAAGTTGTAATCTATATTATAGATTAGGATTTACTAATTGAATAGTGTTTGAGGAATCCAATAGGTTTATTAATAATTTATTGGTTTGGTTAGCCTTTCACATAAATTGTAATATAAAATTGATTTATGAATTGTGTGATGAGTATTTCTTTTGTTTACAAGACAAAACATTAGGATCCAATATTTACCTTTAACTTGAGTTATTTTGTTATATTTGGAAAATAAATGAAATTCTTATAATTCAACATCAAATAATAATATGATTAGATAAATGTAACTAGTTGCTATAAATCAAATATTAACAATAAATTAAAATAAATTTGATAAATAATTCCACAATGAAATTAAATTTACAAATAAAATAAATATAGATAAATTAATTTTGGGTTGACAATGGTATGCAAATCAAAAGTTGAAACCAATTCATTGCATTCTTGCAACATCTATATTTTATGTTCTAAAAATAATAATAATAATACAAAATATAAATTTAATGTTGTGAGGAGTAGTTTTTTTTATCATTTTAAAATGTTAACTATGATTGGTAATGCACAAAGAATACTTACATTATTGACAATGCATTTTTTTTAATAAAAGATGAGATGTTATAATAGAAAACATAATAAAATACATATTATCATAGTTGTGAGAGAGCCAAGACCTTGAGAAGGGGATAACCATTTAGAACCTGTTTCACATAATTTGAAATGGGAGAGTTACATGGTGTTAGGAAAATGATCTATTATTAGTACTTGCCATTGGCATAGTACTATTGTAATGACTTTGGCTTTTTTTAGTTAACTAGTTATTAATAATTTAGTTTTCCACCAATCAAAAACAATATTTAAAGAAAAATTAAAATAAAATTCAATTTTGTAAAGTCAATTTGTAAAATATTTAACTTTATAAATTATAAAAATTATTTTTTGTGCATATGATTAGTTAAAAAAGTTTTGTGTGTTATTGGTGGATAAAGAAAATTAAACATTTTTTTAGGAATGATTTTTCTTTTTTTTCTTTATAGAATCATTTCATTATATCTTTCTTAAATAAATAAATGTGATTTATTTTGAATTTTTTTTAAGAATGATATTTTTATGTATGCAATTGTTATTTTTTATTAAAGAAAATATTACAAAAATCAATTAACTATTTTATAGAGATTTGGATTCACACTATTAAAATAAAAAAAATAAAAAATTGTATTATTATTTTTATTAAACTAATATCTTTATCTATATTTTTAATATTTTATGGTATAATTTGATTATATATGTGTTCCTCCTATATAATATATAGGTATATAAGCTAGTATATAACCTAATGTAGGCTATATATATACATATAATATCTTATATTATAGGTAATAATTTGTAGGTAAATAAGTTAACCTATATTATGTAGGTAATATATTAATTTATATTATATGTAATATTAATTTATATTATATATTTATCTAAAATATAATATAAGCTATTTTATTTTGTAGGTTCTCCTTTCATATATATTTATATATATTAACAAACTATCTTAATTATAATATTAATATTATTATATTATTACTATATTATAGTAAATCACTATATTAATAATTATAACAATATTTCAAAATATATTAATATTACAATATTATCTATTTACTTAGTTTATATAATATAATTTATAAATAATTAATATTAAATTAGAATATAATATATTTATTATATTAGTAGTATATTTAACTTCAACTATAATATGAAGATTTCACTATCAAATTCAAAACACTAGAATTAATCTAAGAATTATTTTTAATAATAAATCATTTGATTATTTAATGTTTAGCAAATATGTATTCTAAAAGAACAAACTCAACTTCAACTTTATTAGTCATAGTACAAATAATTCACAAACTACTTCCTTTTCTGAATGAATGGGTTCATTATAATATTGAATTTTATTCACATTAATTAAACTTAAATTGAATTTTATTCATATTAATTAAACTTACATTTATTTTTATTCCAACTCTACAAATCTCTAATTAGAATACTACAAAGCAAGTACTGGCCACTACATGACACTTGTTTTAGATGTAGTTGAGATGATGGTGGACATAATATGGAGAGTGAAATAATGTAATAGTTTTAAAATTAATCATCTCCTCCTTTCCCATAAGCTATAAGTTTTTAGTTAAAACCAAGACAATATGACTTTTAATTAAAAACCTTTTGGTTGGTGGGGCCTATGTGTTAGCCAGTTGTAAAATTTATGACATATGAAGCTTATAAAGTGAGATATTTATGAATGAAATATCTTGTATTTATTTTTCCATTACTTAATTGAAATATGAAGCAAGATGTAAATTTAAAAGGAGTTCCATAAATGGGATTTTGGCATTAATATTTTAATGATATATTCATGATATGAGGAAATTAAAATAGTGGTATCTCTGGAGTGTTCTACAGAATTCCTCTTTTCTCCCTCTAAATTCTCCAGACTTCGTGGCATAACTCGTAGTTTTCCTTCTTAGTTGGCACGATAGTTGGGGTATATGTGGCACAGAAATACAACGTACCAAACATACCTAAGGTCATCAACACCGGTCTTGTTATGGCAAAGAAAGTTGAGGAAACTTATGACAAGCTTAACAAAAAGCCCCTTCAGACGATGATACGTAATCACACAGGTGGCACTCCTTGAGACCACACATCTGGGGGCATTCCGTCAAGTAGATCACGTGCCCTTTTTGCATGCATCCGCATTCTTTTTTTGTTTACAAACCTACCAAGGCAGCCGCAATTAGAACAGGAGAGTATTCTGGGTTACACGGGAATCCATGGAGTACCAGACACGGACTCGACTCCACAACACTGTTCCACTATGGCGAGGGAAGGGGAGTTTGGCTTACCCCTGCCAATTGATTTTGCTTGAGTGTTTCTAAAGCCTTTTCAACAAATCCATTTTTTGCATACCCTGTAACATTTGCATTCCGTGAGATGACAACTCTTTCAGGCATTCTGTCAAAAATTCACACGCATTGCCTATGCTATCACATTTTCGCTGTGAAACTGCTCATGTTCCTTGTCTATGATTTGCATTTTGCATACATGGCTGCCACTGCATTTGCAACTACAACATCTAGTAAATTCCTCTACACTTTTATGCTTTTATGGAAGTTGACAAAGGCTGTGGATACTGGTGTTGCACCTGCATAACTCTAATGGGTGCGAAATCTTGAGAAGCTTTGGTGAAAGCTTTGGTGATATGAAGCGAGACTTGCAACTACAATATCTGATATAAATCCACTTCCAAATATGCTTTTAATGGATGTTCATACCCTCATTCAAAGCCCCAATTACGCACAGGCAGGAAGGATGCTTCCAAAGGGTAAGGAGTTGGGCTTTTGATTGCTTTTGCTTAAGAGTTTTTTTAGGGAATTTTTCAGAAAACCCATTTGAAGATGCCCTATAATCACGGTTTTCCATGAGATCACATTTCTACGAGGCATTCTTTTTTAAACAGTTCGCTGGCCTTGTTATGCTTTCACATTTTCATGTATGTCTAGCAAGGCACTTGTAACTCCAGCATATGACGAATATTCTCAGCTGTTATGCTTGATTGATGTCCCTTCGTTGTTACTGGATATCTGAACAAGTGCACAATATTATAGTGCAAGCCTTATTTTTTTAGATTTATTTCTTTTAGTATCGCCAATATACAGCTTTAATTTAATTGAAGCTTTAAATACTGCATGCTTTGGTGTAGGGTCCACATATCAATCCAGGGCTCATCTCCTCAACATAGATGCAAACTAAGCAATCTTCTTGTGTTGTTTATTTGTCTTATATTCAATTTACATGAAAACCAAAAGTACTGTGCCTTGGCCAACCCATCACAAGGATGGCAGTGTCATCAACTGATCCAATGAAATGAAATTAACAATAGCCATCCTTATAGGAACTTCTGCCGCTAATGTCGCTTCCATCGTTGTAGACATCAAGCATGAATTCTCAAATAAGGTATTGACTATCAAGCTACTTGGCACTGTTGTTAAGTTGCAGCCTCTATGTATCTACCTATAAGGACTCTATCCATCTTCAATGTCAGTTACTTCCTGAAAGTTTAAGGACTCTATCCATCTTCAATGTCAGTTACTTCCTGAAAGTGGACCATTCGATATCATGAGAGATGGGTTCTTGTTGAACCACTACTCATGAAACATGGGTCAATGAGTTTGACTCAAAACTACATGGTTGAATCCTGATAGCAATATCATAATTTGACACGCTGTGGAAAAATACCTCCTACTTATCAATTGATGAGCTAAAGGGGCTCTATTATGAATGGTTCACAAGGCACAACACTTGCTGAAGGTTTTGCAAATGGGGTAACAACTCAAGCGGGCTTAACCTTGGAGAAAACTCCCTGGTTAAGCGCGCTTGAGCTGGAGCAGTACTGGGATGGGTGACCTCCCGACGGACCAGTGCTTCACCTCTGGAGCATCACCTAGATGCAATGAGTGCTATGTGGACCATTCGATATCATGAGAGATGGGTTCTTGTTGAACCACTACTCATGAAACATGGGTCAATGAGTTTGACTCAAAACTACATGGTTGAATCCTGATAGCAATATCATAATTTGACACGCTGTGGAAAAATACCTCCTACTTATCAGTTTTTTTTTTTTTATGTAAATTTCTAACAGCAACATGGGACACAAATTATTTTTAGACAGACCCTCCAGCGCTATTGCCGTAGTGTCTCTGCAATTGTGTATGCCCTTTATAGCAATTTGCTTTTTGCCCCATCTTTACATTTCAAATAGTTAACCAACAGAAGAATGCCAAAGGAAAATTAATAGATTATCAATGCATTGCCATGATTTTCTCTTAAAATTAAAATTCACTCTGTCAGTTTGCTGCATTTGTAGAACCTTCTGAAATAGGTGAATTCTTGGCTGTACGTAGGCAAAAGTTTGTTTCAGAGTTATATAAAATTGCATTAAGAAAGAAACCAAAGGCTGATAAAGAAACACTGACTGTTTATGCTTCCTAATCTTAAACAACTAATTTAGACTCAGACTCCATGGTTATCTATGATGGTCATAATTGAATTATAACTTGAAATGCTAGCAATGAAAAAATAGCCAAAAGTCTTAAGCTTATAAAATATTCCTTGCAAGTATATTCAATAAATACAAATCTGATCAACTTGTTTCCTCGATGTATGGTTATTGCATTAGTTACATTTTGTAGATTTATTTATTTATTTTTGACCATACAAATTACTCAAGGATTACTTACTCAAAGACACTCTCCTATAGGGCCTATTGAATAAAATAAAATAAAATATTTAAGATGAAATACTTGAGCCACAACAAATAAAAGAAACATTTTAATTTATATATTCACAAATATCAAATTACATTTATATATTCACAAATATCAAATTACAGAACAGCTGTGCTGATTTTTGGATTAATTACAATGGCAGCATTGCTGCTATATTTATAGATTCTTGGAATTCTATAGAGTATTTTAGAAAGATTAAGAGGCTATATTTATAGATTCTTGGAATTCTATAGAGTATTTTAGAAAGATTAAGAGACATCCCAAAAGGGAAAAATATGGATGTTTCCATCTTCTGGAATATTGGATAAGTGTAATTTTTATCACTGAAGTTTTTTTTTTTTTTTTTATACACTCCACAAATAAACATTATTTCCAATAGGGCCTCTGTATTTCCAATAGGGCCTCTGCTTACAATTTTATGCAATCTATATATCAATTAGTTAAATTAATTAATTGTGCTCATCTCAAATAGTCACTTGACTTCTTTTTTTAAGTTGTATTTTCATTAAGTGATTTACCCACCTTCTTGTAGTTGATATATAAAATTATTTTGAAAAAAATATACTCATTTAGTTATAATTTCTTTTTCATTCTAATATTAAAATGATGTCAAGTACATATAGATTATAAAATTTATATTATGAATACTATCTTAAGATTATAAAATTTATATTATGAATATAGATTATGAAATTTATATTATAAATACTATCTTAAGATTATAAAATTTATATTATGAATACTATCTTAGAGACAAAGCTTGCAATTTAATAAGTATTGACTAGAGTTATTTTTTGAGAATATTTAATTTAATTAATATAGATTTCTTTTTCATTCTAATATTAAAATGATGTCAAGTACATATAGATTATAAACTTTATACTATGAATACTATCCTAGAGATTATAAACTTTATACTATGAATACTATCCTAGAGATTATAAACTTTATACTATGAATACTATCCTAGAGACAAAGCTTGCAATCTAATAAGTATCGACTAGAGTTATCTTTTGAGAATATTTAATTTAATTAATATAGATTTATGAATCATGATACTTGAGGACCTCTTACCTTAAATTATTTTCATTATATTCTCATCAATTTTCCTTCTTCATTTAGTCCTTCTTCATTTAGTAAAGGACTCATTTTGTATATATTTTTTTAATTTTATAAAATGTGATATTCTTTGATTAACATTTTTGTTGTAAAGTGTTCATTAAAAAGTTTTGAATCCTATTTACCTTAAATTATTTTCATTATATTCTCATCAATTTTCCTTCTTCATTTAGTCCTTCTTCATTTAGTCCTTCTTCATTTAGTAAAGGACTCATTTTGTATATTTTTGTTTTAATTTTATAAAATGTGATATTCTTTGATTAACATTTTTGTTGTAAAGTGTTCATTAAAAAGTTTTGAATCCTATTTACCTTAAATTATTTTCATTATATTCTCATCAATTTTCCTTCTTCATTTAGTCCTTCTTCATTTAGTCCTTCTTCATTTAGTAAAGGACTCATTTTGTATATTTTTGTTTTAATTTTATAAAATGTGATATTCTTTGATTAACATTTTTGTTGTAAAGTGTTCATTAAAAAGTTTTGAATCCTATTTACCTTAAATTATTTTCATTATATTCTCATCAATTTTCCTTCTTCATTTAGTCCTTCTTCATTTAGTAAAGGACTCATTTTGTATATTTTTGTTTTAATTTTATAAAATGTGATATTCTTTGATTAACATTTTTGTTGTAAAGTGTTCATTAAAAAGTTTTGAATCCTATTTACCTTAAATTATTTTCATTATATTCTCATCAATTTTCCTTCTTCATTTAGTCCTTCTTCATTTAGTCCTTCTTCATTTAGTAAAGGACTCATTTTGTATATTTTTGTTTTAATTTTATAAAATGTGATATTCTTTGATTAACATTTTTGTTGTAAAGTGTTCATTAAAATTTTTTGAATCCTATTTACCTTAAATTATTTTCATTATATTCTCATCAATTTCCTTCTTCATTTAGTCCTTCTTCATTTAGTAAAGGACTCATTTTGTATATTTTTGTTTTAATTTTATAAAATGTGATATTCTTTGATTAACATTTTTGTTGTAAAGTGTTCATTAAAAAGTTTTGAATCCTGACAATAGGATGATACTTGACATTATACTTTCATAAATTTTAAGGGATGTTATATGTATGGTTAAGGTTACATTTATTATTTATTTATTTTTATTTGGGAACTTATTATAGTAGCTTTAAAATCTCATCCAAGTCTTGAAGAGCTCTTTTCATGAGAGCATATGAGATTTCTTTGATTAGTTATAAAAAGGTTAAAAGTAGATTTGGTAGTATGATTTATTCACACAATTCATATGATATTCAATGATTATATGATTAATGATGCTTAAAATTTAGTAAGTCTTTCAATAACTACAATCCCTAGGTAATGTTAGAGCAAAAAGGTTGATAGTAATTTATCCTTCTTTCAATATTATTCAATTTAGAAGATTTTAAAGTGAATTCTCAATAGTTATTGCATGAAGGATTTAAAGAAATATGATAATTGTCTAATTTACTTGATGATATTTAAAGGCTACATGATTGTCAAGTATAAGTATTTTGCATTAAGGGATTATTAGGTGAATTCATTATTTGGTATTAGATTAGATATTCATCTAGCATTTGATTAAGACAAGTTGTGGATTATTTTATTATAATATTTTATCATATCATTAGTTTACTACTCATCTTATATGTTAAGGAACCTATAGGGGGGGTTTTCTCTTATAGTGTTATAACTTAATGAATAGGGGGCATGATGTATTTTGATTTAGGAATTGAGTTTAGTGTATGTAAACATTATTGGGATTATGTTGTGTCAAAGTATAGTTATATATTGACCCCGAGAGGAGATAGCCTCATTGTAAGTAACCCAATATGGGATGTGAAAAGTTGAACTATGATTCCTCTACGAATTATATACGTAGGCAAGGCTATCAGAGACGAGCCCCCAGGGAATTAGTTTAGGCCCCTAGGAATGCTATTTTGAGTTTTGTACGTGACTTGTCATTTTCTCCCAATATTGAAAAAAAATCATTTATTTATATGGCTTGTTCTAGTAGTCATGTGCTAACTACCTTTGATCTTATGTGAGTGCCTAGTCTTGTAGACCTTGCAGGTATAGGCATTGGGAGCAAGGAATTTTTGACATAATGGAATGTAAGAGGTACGTTAAGAAAATTACCCAATGTAAGTGGAACTTATGGCTAAAAATAGTGAATCATTCCTATCTTTTAACTAGTATGATCATTGTCTATAAATGTAAGTAACGAATTGTATTGCTTTTTTCTTTTAAGTAAACAAAAAGAAATATTGCAAAATTAGTAAAGTCATTGTGGATTGTTAGGTTGCTTAGAAAATAAAATGTGGGCATTACACTTTTCATATACATTACCTATCTTGGTTTGTTCATTAAACTATAAAGCATTGCTAGACACTAGGGGCAGGTTATTACACTTTTGTTTTCAAATAAATCTTGATCAATGTCTTAATCTCACAACGTGTTATCAGGTGAAAGTATAAAGTTGTGTATCACACTTTTGGCCAACTTATCAGCACAAGTGAATTTTAGTATTTATAACTAAAAATCAATTTTGTTCAAACATATGATCTAGTAAGATTCATTCTAGATAAGTTATATATGTCAATAACTTTTCCAACTAAAATTGTTGGCTAAATGCATATTGAGGCCAATTTACTAAAAAAATGAGATTATTTGAAAAAAATAATGTTTCAACAACTCCTCATATAAATAACATTTTTTTTAAATGTAAAAATACTCTTTTGTAGATCCATTAGTGTAGTTTTCAAATATATATTTATTTTAATAGTGCAACTATTATTTGTATTTTATTTTTATTTTTTACTAAAAGTAGGTTATAAGCACAAAAAATTAGGTTGATTACCATGTTAAGAAAACTACTAACTTATTAATTTCTTTTTTAAAATATGATGCCCTAGATAAAAGAATCTGGATTAAAATAGTATAATCTATTTTCTATTTTAGATAAATATTTAATATAAAAGTTGATGTCCAGTGGAAATAGTCATGTTTTAATACACACATTTAAATATTTATTTAAAAAAAAATATTTATTAAAGTTGCAAAAAAATAGTTAGAAGGAATCGCAAAATTCTCTAGAGTATTTTAGAAACATTAAGAGACATCCCAAAAGGGAAAAATCTGGATGTTTCGATCTTTTGGAATATTGGATAAGTGTAATCTTTATCACTGAAGCTTTTTTTTTATACATTCCACAAATAAACATTATTTCCAATAGGGCCTCTACTTACAATTTTATGCAATTTATATATCAATTAGTTAAATTAATTAATTGTGCTCATCTCAAATAGTCACTTGACTATTTTTTTTAGTTGTATTTTGATTAAGTGATTTACTCACCTTCTTGTAGTTGATATATAAAATTATTTTGAAAAAAAATATTCTCATTTAGTTATAAGTTCTTTTTCATTCTAATATTAAAATGATGTCAACTACATATAGATTATAAACTTTATATTATGAATACTATCCTAGAGACAAAGCTTGCAATTTAATAAGTACTGACTAGAGTTATTTTTTGAGATAATTAAATTTAATTAATATAGATTTATGAATCATGATATTTGAGGGCCTCTTACCTTAAATTATTTTCTTTATATTCTCATCAATTTTCCTTCTTCATTTAGTAAAGGATTCATTTTGTATATTTTTTTTTAATTTTATAAAATGTGACATTCTTTGATTAACATTTTTGTTGTAAAGTGTTCATTAAAAAGTTTTTAATGCTCATAATAGGATGATACTTACTTTATTCTTTCATCAATTTTAAGGGATGTTATATGTATGGTTAAGGTTACATTTATTATTTATTTATTTTTATTTGGGAACTTATTATAGTAGCTTTAAAATCTCATCCAAATCTTGAAGAGCTCTTTCATGAGAGCATAAGAGATTTCTTTGATTAGTTATAAAAAGGTTAAAAGTAGATTTGGTAGTATGATTTATTCACTCAATTCATATGATGTTCAATGATTATACAATTAATGATGCTTAAAATTTAGTAAGTCTTTCAATAACTAGAATCCCTAGGTAATGTTAGAGAAAAAAGGTTGATAGTAATTTATCCTTCTTTCAATATTATTCAATTTAGAAGATTTTAAAGTGAATTCTCAATAGTTATTGCATGAAGGATTTAAAGAAATATGATAATTGTCTAATTTACTTGATGATATTTAAAGGCTACATGATTGTCAAGTATAAGTATTTTGCATTAATGGATTATTAGGTGAATTCCTTATTTGATATTAGATTAAATATTCATCTAGCGTTTGATTAAGATAGGTTGTGGATTATTTTATTGTAATCTTTTATCATATCATTATTTTACTACTCGTCTTATATTTTAAGGACCCTATAAGGGGGGTTTTCTCTTATAGTGTTATAACTTAATGAATAGGGGGAACGATGTATTTTGAGTTAGGAATTGAGTTTAGTGTATGTAAGACTTATTGGGATTATGTTGTGTCGAAGTAAAGTTATATATTGACCCCAAGGGGAGATACCCTCATTGTAAGTAACCTAATATGGGATGTGAAAAGTTGAACTATGATTCCTCTATGAATTATATACATAGGAAAGGCCATTAGAGACAAGCCCTTGATGAATTAGGTCGGGCCCCTAGGACTGCTCTTCTCAGTTTTGTATGTGACTTGTCATTTTCTCCCAATATTGAAAAAAAAACATTTATTTATATGGCTTGTCTCAATAGTCATATGCTAACTAACTTTGATCTTATGTGAGTGCCTAGTCTTGTAGACCTTGCAGGTATAGGCATTGGGAGTGAAGAATTTCTAACAGAATGGAATGCAAGAGGTACGTTAAGACAACACAATGTAAGTGGACCTTATGGATAAAAATAGTGAATCATTCCTATCTTTTAACTAGCATGATCATTGTCTATAATTGTAAGTAGTGAATTTTATTGTTTTTGTCTTTTAAGTAAACAAAAAAAATATTACAAAATTAGTAAAGTCATTGTGGATTGTTAGGTTGCTTAGAAAATAAAATGTGTGCATTACACTTTGCATATACATTACCTATCTTGGTTTGTTCATTAAACTATAAAGCATTGCTAGACACTAGGGGCAGGTTATTACACTTTTGTTTTCAAATAAATGTATATCAATGTCTTAATCTCACAACGTGTTATCAGGTAAAAGTACAAAGCTATGTACCACACTTTTGGCCAACTTATCAACACAAGTGAATTTTAGTATTTATAACTAAAAATCAATTTTGTTCAAACATATGATATAGTAAGATTCATTCTAGATAAGTTATATATGTCAACAACTTTTCCAACTAAAATTGTTGGCTAAATGCATATTGAGGCCAATTTACTAAAAAAAGAGATTATTTGAAAAAATTAATGTCTCAACAACTCCTACTCATATAAATAACATTTTTTTAAAATGTAAAAAATACCCTTTTGTAGATCCATAAGTGTAGTTTTCAAATATATATTTATTTTAATAGTTCAACTATTATTAAAAAAAGAGATTATTTGAAAAAATTAATGTCTCAACAACTCCTACTCATATAAATAACATTTTTTTAGAATGTAAAAAATACCCTTTTGTAGATCCATAAGTGAAGTTTTCAAATATATATTTATTTTAATAGTTCAACCATTATTTATATTTTATTTTTATCTTTTACTAAAAGTAGGTTATGAGGACAAAAAATTAGGTTGATTACCATGTCAAGAAAACTACTAACTTATTATTATTTTTAAAAAAATATGATCCCCTAGATAAAAGAATATGGATTAAGATATTATAATTTATTTTCTATTTTAGATAAATATTTAATATAAAAGTCGACGTCGATTAGAAATAGTCATGTTTTAATACACACATTTAAATATTTATTAAAGTTGCAAAAAAATATATCCATGCCCTAAAGTTTCAAGTTATAAATATATACAAAAAAAATTGAAGGAAAAAAAAAAAATTACTATATAAAGGTTGACGTCTTATGTAATGTCATTTTTCAACATTTTATCAACAGCTAAATTATAGTGTTAATTTATAAAAAGATATATTCAAATAATTTTTTAATTTTTTCAAGAAAATACAAACATAAAATATACTAAAAAATAAACATTTTATTAGTTTACATCATTTCAAAATTCAAAACATATTTGCCACTTTCTAGTGATTCAATTTTAAAATTTAGATCAGTGTTGGCTAGTTCGTTTATAAAAGTGTGACACAACTTTGTACTTTTACCCTATCAACATCGCGATCTAGGTATTGTTTATCTCATCATCTCAACAAAAATCCCAAAAACATTCATAAAACTTCATCAAAATCCAAAAACACTTGCAAAATCTAAAAAATCCAAAAAAATCAAAATCCTATACAACTCAAATCCAAAAACATTCAAAAAGTTGAAAAGTCAAATTGCAAAAAATATCCAAAACATATCAAAATCCCTAAATAGGTCAAAAAATTGAAAATCAAAACCAAAAACATTACCTTGTCGAACTACGTTGTCTCTGAGCTTGAACGTAGGTAAGGCCACCACTAATGTGCCCCTGAGACACCCTAGGTCATTCCTTTAGAAGTCCATCATAATAAACTAACAGTTCATCAAATGTTCATATCTCATCAATAACTAGTCAAAGCTAATCAAACTACATGGTCTTTGCATGCATAACATAGGTAGGGATAATCTTTGATAAGCCCTCGAGGCCCTAGGTTAGTCCCCTTTAGGTCTTGGTTAAAACTCATAAAACCTCAAAAAAATTTGAAAATTGAAAACCTAAAACATTTGCAAAACATCAAAAAAGTTGTAAAAAGCCTCAAATAAACTTGAAAACCAAAACATTCATATAAACTTTCAAAAAGATCAAAAATAGCCTCGAAAGCATTGCAAAATCCTAAAAACATTTAAATATTGCAAAAATGTCCAAAATCACCCATCCCATTTTTCTTTCACTTGCAATAAACTTCCACACATAATAAAATGATCATGACACTCACCCTTTGATAACAAAAATGGAAAACAAATACAACAATCAACAAAATTAGAACCTTTAAACGCAACACAAAAATAAAACTCTTGATCATTATCAAATATGCCAATCAAACCTTATATCAATGGCCTTTCAAACAACCTATCAACTTGCCACCATCCACTAACATGTCCTAGGATGCATCCTTCCTACAATGAGCATTATCTTTGACAATCAATTTAGATATTTATCCTAAATAAAACACACCTTTTGGCAAGAGATATAGATAACATTAACTATTTGTTTTGATCTTGTCTTATGATTTATCTTATTGACCCATTATGAGGACCTCTCAATGATTTCTATCAAAATGATTTAGAGAGAAATATCATTATCTTTTTTGCTATGCTTGTGGGATATTCTTGTAAAATAACTTTGGAAAATACTTGCTTAGTTGTGTGTAGGGAGGACATTTTGAATAGATTGTTGACTATTGTGTATGCTTTGGTCTGAAATGTTTTTAACTTCTAAACTAAATTGTGACAAGGTTTTCATATGTCAAGGTGAGAACATAGACTATCCTATATGTTTTTCAAAGTAAAATTCCATCGCACTAGATACAATGCCATCCAGGTTATCAATACCTTGATGCATTGTGTCTATGTGTTATATCAAAAATAAGGAATGACAAAGGGTCCCAATCCCAAAAATGAGCATATCATCTATCTCATCACCATACCTAATAAAGTCTTGAATGATCATGAACTTCTTAGACTTCTAAATCGATCACGAAATCAATGGTTAATCCTTTCATCTCATTCTTCTTATTCTTCTATCTTTACTAATAGTTCTATTTAGGTATAAAATCTGTGATATATCAAAATATACATGAGGCTACCCATGGTTGATGTCTATCTATACATCATCAAATATTTCTACATTAAACATCTAAGCTTTCTAGTCTTCTTTAAGTTGAAATGATCTTACATATTTGTTGTGACATCAACCCGAAATTCCAAATTTCCACCCGATCTCTTGAGGGGGTAGGGTACTAGCTTAATTCCTTCTACTAGGGCAACAATGGGCATCCAAAAAAGTCAAAAAAATTTAAATTTTTTATTTGAGCAATAGCAGTTTTAATCCAAAGAGCTTCAGTCTTTGAACCAATGTTATAGGTACCTCACTTCGAAGAGGGGAAAAATTTAGAAACTTAAAATTGTCCTGAATGGTACTACACACTTGAATCTAATCACTAACATCCTTTCATCCTAAATTTCACCTTCTTTTTGCCTGTTTGATTAAATAAAGCCTATTTATTTAATTAAATGCATCATTTTCATCTATTAATCTAATTAATTTAATTAGGTTAATTCACCCCCTTTCACCTTCACCTCTCATCCTGTTTAATTGAATAAATCAAATTACTTAATTTAAACTCCCTAATTCCTCTCATTTAATCAAATAATCCTATATTATTGAATTAAATGTCATTTGCATCTCTTTTTCATTAATAAATAAATTATTTAATGGACATCCTCATATTCTTCAAATTGCACAATTAAAACTTAGTTTTAATTAATAATTTCTAATTTTCCTCACCCATCCACTTGCATAGGTAACTTTGGAATATTCTCCTATTTGGCTCCAAAAAGGGAATGATTATTTTCAAACAAACTTGTAACAAACTTTCAAAGTTGTTACAAAGTGTGTTTGTTTGAGTCATTGTGAGACCTTGATGTTTTCTTTATCCATGTGATCTTTGATTCTCATCCATTGATGAGAGTCCTTGATCCATGCCTTCACCCTTAATTCAATATTGACCTATGATTGATCTAATTGATCTCAACTCTTGACTCTTCATTTTCTCTCCTATAGATACTTCACCATTTGGAGAGAAATGGATCGACCTTTTTAGAGAAAATTTATGTTGCCTATTTGAATAATATCTCTATTCATACTTACACCATTTTCAAGCTTTCTCATCTTTTCATCCATCCATAGCATCATTTTATCACATTTAGATTAATTTTTCAACAATGGAATTTGGTTAAATGTTCATCTCATCGAAGGGATTGGGAAAGGGTCAGCATTCCACATCAATGTGACACCACTCCCCCAATCGGATAAATTTTGGAACTTATTATAATGAATTTCTTTTAAGCTTTCATGTTCATTTCATGCTTAGTTTAATGGTTTTTAGTTTTTGATGCTTTTGAACATCTCATTGGGATTGTAGCTTAGAGGGTTAGATATGTCTTAAATTAATTAAGATTTGGGGTATTTAACCTATACTATGATTACAATCACAATGTGTAACAAAAAATATGAAAAAATATCATTTCACTAGATATTGATGTTAAGAATCTATATTTTAAAAATTAGAATTTTATCTATTCTAGAAAATAAGATTTGTTTGCCAACATAAACATTAATTTCTAAAAATGTTGTTTACTATTTAAAACTAGTTATTAAAAAATATGTTGAAATATTCATGATTATATACAAAAATAAAATAAAAAATAAATTTATAATCTACACACAAATTGCCACAAATCACTAGTTCACATCATCTTCAAATTCTTAATAGTTTAGTTGCTATAGGTCTCATAAGGTGAAAATTTAGTTAAAAATGTTGATATAAATGTCCATCTTGGGAAAAAAGTGACACAATATTGTGATTTCACTCTAAAATGATTTGGTTTATTTCCTGAAGAAAAATACTTTAAGGTGAAATTGAATTTGATTGTAAATAGAAGTTAAATGCTTGGAACATTTGATTGATTGGAAATAATCAAATTGTCATTATTGTTTTTGTGAATTTATTTAGGGAGCATTGGAAAATGAAATTGGGGTTGGTTGCAAAATTTTCTAGTTTAATAAGAATCACAAATTTCATTCTGCATCACATTCAAATTTGAAGACTTTATAAGATAATGATGTAAGGTGGAAATTTGATGATTTGATATGGATGTGTTGCTTCTTATGGAATTTTATAAAGATATTATTTTAGATTTGGACAAATGATGGGATTAATTTGTATGATTTTTTTTGGTGTTCTTGATTGATAAAGAGATGATGTAGGATAAAACATCAATAGGTCAAAGTTAATCTAGATCTTCTTATGGTTATAAATTCTAATATTTGGATGATTTTTTACTTGAACTAGATTGACGAGTCCAAGAAGAAGCATAAGAGTGAATTTTAGTAGCTTAGAGTAGCCAAGAATCCTAAGTAATTTTGTGCATAAATTATTGGGACTAATTCAACTATCTACTTGAAATAGGAAATTCTCAAGCAAAGAGCTAAGCTAGTGATAAATGATGGAATATCTAGACTAGATTAATATGACTATTCTAGTTGTTGGATATTTGTTTGGATGATTGATTATGATGAAATTGATTTGTTTATCCAAGCCTAGGATAATAACTCTAAAGTCAAAAAATGATGATATCAGATGGATAATGGGTTAAGATTTTGCTAGTGGATAATGATGATTAATTCAACTTAGATGTGCTATAGGTCCTATGTCTTAGGTTTGTTTGGTCAAAGGTCCTAAAATCTAACTTTTGGAGTATTTTGAAAATTTACAAACATATCAAAAGCATCATTGTATTTCTCAAATGCATAGAAAATATCTCAAAACCACATTAGTATGTTTAAAAAGTGAAAAATAGAGGCTCGAACGTGTATCTCTATCAGAAAATTACATAGGTTATAGATCAAGCATGCTTGGGAATCAAATTAAAAGTTCCAATATACAAGTTAATTACATAATTATGTGAATAATAAGTGCCAAATGATTATCAAATGTTCTAAGGAATAGCTCAAATATGCAATAATGCTAGTCAAATGCATAATTTTGTGTATTGGAAGTGCAAAAGCATAGATCAAAAGTGCAATTTTATGAATCAGATGTGGACCTATATGAATCAAAAGTGTGATTATTCCTAGGAGATGCACAAGAAAAATTAAAAAAAATCAAAAGCACTAAGGATAACTCAAATATGTAGCTTTAGATTCAAAAGCATGACTTTATGCAACAATTGGTGTTTTTGTAAGTTTTTTGGATATATTATTTACATTGGCAAGAGATAAAAATATTTAAAAAGATGGTTGATGAATCCAAGGTAAAAAGGTTGAATAATGTTTTACTGGTCTTCATACAAATACATTCCAAGCATGTTAACAACCCTAATTATTCAAATATAGAGGAGTGTCACACTAGTATAGGTCCACATGATAAAATACCTTAAGATTACTAGAAGCATTGTCTCTCTTCTTAGGAGTCGATGGCTACGAGTCTAGTGGTACAAGGGTTCACCTTTTTCCTTACCTTGGAGGCTTTGACACCTTTAGCCAAAAATATTTCCACCTTACTTGAGAAGGTACATGGTAAGTAATTAAAAGAAGTCACTTTTCCCTACACCAAATTACATTAGTAGCCTTCGGTTCAAGTAGTTCTCCCAATGATTACCAATCTTCACCACTCAAAATTATGTAAATGTTAGGTGAAAATAAAATCCAATCAATATAATCAAAAGCAAAAAAGTAAATATAAAATGCATTAATTAACTATCAAATGCATAGCTATACCCATCAAAAGTGTTGAAGTACCTTTTATATGTGTCACTATATTCTTTAGAAGTGACATTTTGTCGATCAAATGTGTAACTCTATGTATCAAATGCATCGTTATGTCCTCAAATTTTCCTTTTTTCTATTTTTCACCTACAATCACATATTTTTCCAATATAAAATGTAAATTGAAACCCTAGAAAATGATCATTATAAAAAAAAATCAAGTAGGGTTAATTGAAAACAACAAATTATTAATGGTCAAAAAGAAAAAATCACTAAAATTTGAATACTATTAGAATCATGCAAACATAATCAAATGTGTCACTCTATGTCTCATATGTATTGAATCCCTAATTAGAAGCATCAATACACTTATGAGAAGCACAAAAAAATATATAAAAAGTGGCAAACCTTGTACCAAATGTGCCAATCTAAAAATCAAAAGAGCCACTCTATAAATCAAAAGTGTCGATCTGTGCAAAAGGTGTTGATCAATACCTATAACATTAAAAATCATAAAAAAAAATTAATGGAAATGTTAAATTTTAGGGACATGGGTCCCATC
Organism: Sequoia sempervirens; assembly: GCA_007258455.2. Lineage (NCBI taxonomy): Eukaryota > Viridiplantae > Streptophyta > Pinopsida > Cupressales > Cupressaceae > Sequoia > Sequoia sempervirens. The sequence goes on from VDFB02363251.1 coordinate 21,731, forward strand.
GAGCATGCCTGAATGTGAGGCTATCAAATTATGGAAGAAAATGATAATTGCAATAAAACTCAAATCAATCATCAAATAACTACATCAATGAGAGCATATGCCAAAAATAAAGTAAATTAAATTGAACTAAAATTACCTCCACAAATATGCCTATACCTTACTCCATTGCAATTGATTGTTGCAAATTAGTTGATATGTGGATCACTCTTCCCTTAGCATAACATTGAATATTCTTAAAGAAAGATTGTGTGAAGATAACCCGTATTCTTAGATAAATAATGGATGGATTAAGTGGATAAATGATGGATATTTTACAACTTTTACCTAATACTTGAACAATGGTGTAGGATTATCTGAAATATTGATGGATGAGGTTTACTGAGAGATCATGATGAATATGCAAGTGACATGTGTCAAGATGAGAGGCTAGGGTGATGATTTAATTCGTTGCATCCAGATGAATGAAGTGAGAGTGAACTGATGTTGTGTTTTCAATCAATTCACTAAATTAGGAGTTAGAAGAATATTAACAAACTTAAACAAAATTATTTATTTAATTCATGTTCATAAGGTGAAGATATAATTAGGAAATAAATAAAGATAATAATAGAAAATTAAATAAAGTAAATTGATTTGCTTAATTTTAAAGGAAATATTAACTAATTAAATAATTAAAATTATTTAATTATCATGGATGAGAAAAATGCATGACTTAAATAAATAGTTAAAAATAATTTAATCATTGTAGGAAGAATTTTTTTTTAATTAAATAATTAAAAATTGTTTAAGTAATGTTGATGATGAAAAAATTAATGAATATGGTGTTTAATTAATTAAATAATTAAATAATTTAATTAATATTAATGGATGGATGGGTGAGAAATGATGACAAGAGATGCTGATGATTTATAAGAAATGAGTTAGTCATTTTTACGTGTCTACTATAATGTTGACAATGATGACAATATTGGGGATTGGAAGATCATATTTATGTCATGCTTTGTTGAAGTTTTTGAAATCTATGAAAATTTGAACCCCTTTGAATTTATTAATCATAAGGACTATGTTGGAGATCCATTCAAGATAGTCAATAGGACATATGAAGCTAACCTCCAATAATTTCTATAATTCATCTTTGATTAATAGGCTAATTTGAAAATGCATTTTGAAGAATTTATATTTTACTAGTTTTGTATTAGGATGTACCACAATATGGTGGAAAATAATGGAGGTGCCTATGCTTGGCATTCTTCATATGAGTGAGAAAAATAATGCTTATAATGCCTTTTGGGCATGTTATATGGCTTCCTATTAAATGGTTTCCAAGATTGTTGTAATATATGTGATATTTAGATCAAAATTTGTACCCAAATTTACATATTATGTATCCTCAAATTCAATATTGATGATTTTTCTTTCCATTATAAATATACTAAGGGGAGGAAAATTTACTCATGTATTGATGATTTAGTGAGGTTTTTATCAATAGACACATCATTTTTTTCTCTTTTTATGTTCAATAAAACTTTAGAAAGGTCTTCACTATGGGGACTTTGATGGTTTTTTTAGGAGAAAGGAACTTAGCTTATTCCCCAAATTATGTTGTTGCATAAAGTTAAATTTCAAATCCTTTCATATGGTCATTAAATAGTATATGGTGATTTTGAAATTTGTCAAGATACATAGAGTCTTGTTGGTCCTAGATGATTAGTTTAGGATGGACAAGTGGTAGGTCATGTGTGGGAAAATGTGTCTCAAACTTGCAATTACATAAGGTTTTCTATTGATAGGTAAGTGTGGGAGGGGAGGCGTAGTGGGTACCCTGTCATGAGGGATCCATAAGTGATCATTCGCCAGGTGGGGGCTTGGGGCAACACGCCAAAAAGGAAATTTTTATGTATATTGTATTGTTATAAATCTAGACAGTTCATCATTATGTATCAAATTTGATGGTCAATATTTTGTTGGCTTGACTTTCCCTAGATAAAAAACCCTATTTTATGAGGGTGTTGTATTCCGATTATGCATTATGATGTATTTTGAGAGTCTAATCTAGTGGTCGTGTTGCCTCTGAATCTTTGATTGGTGATACTCTTGTGAGAAGCTTTCTTTGCAAGTATATTTTAATCTTCATGATTTCTAAATAATATATTCAGCTAATTTTGGAGTGTGGTATTTTTCTCTCTAAAGGGATTTACCCACATAAATCACTATGTTGTGATATGCATGATATTTATGTTTATATTTTGGTAACTGTTGAAAATATTTGTAAATTTTTACATTATCCTCCTCTCAATATTAGTGTAGGAAGTTGTTCTGCTACCTTAGCTTCCATAGAGGTTAATGGTGCAAATATAAATTCTATGGAAGGATTTAGAAAGGTCATCAAACAAATTTTTTGATGGTCTTACCTTGATACATTGAATGTAAAACAATGCCCTTTTTCAATCATATAAGTTTTAGTGGTTTAATAGGATTCCTCACTAAATTGTATGTATCCCAATAAGTGAGTGTTGTGATTAATTCTAATGATAATAGGATTGAGGACACCCTACTTGTTTAGTTCCAAAAAAAATCTTTTGAATTTTATCATCTTAAAGATGTAGATTTTTGTAAGATATGCTTCCTTAATAAAATATTGTGCATACTCTTCATCTCTATAGCCATGAACTATTTTTGTCTTTAATATTTTAACTTTATAGGAATATGTGTTGTATAAATATAGTTTGCCATATTGCATAATATTATATGTTTTCTTGGTCCAAGAATATGATCACCTATGAGAGCATGGGGATAGAGAGATATAATAAACATGAAAGGCATTATGCATCTCATATTCACCAAATCTAGTGTTGATGATCTTGAATTGGAGCTTAGGAGGGGGATTGATGGATGAAGATACTAGATTTGTGGAATCAATATATAAGGAAAATGGTAGGAATCTTGAAGGAGTGGAATATTAGTTTTAGGAAAATGATAGGATTTGTGAAATGAAACTTCCAAAAAAAAATAGTATTGGAGTGGATGGGGATCAATAGGAATAAGTGATTTATGCACCTTCATAGGGGAACTTGATATATTGATGATAGATGGATGAAATGGCCTACATGATGTGGATTCATGGGTGACTAAGGGGGATGTTATAATGATAGTCAAGATCAATAACATGAAACACTATTTACTATAGTATAGGAATAACTTAAATGAGGAGCCATAATATCCCTTCTAACTACCATTATTTATTTTTATGTTCCTTAATGGTGATCTTTCCCAATTACAAGTTATTCTTAGAATGTTTTAATTGTTTAACCAACTTCAAGGAACATAGATTTAATTTGGATCCACTATCTATTGGGACTCTTTTTCCAATTCATTTATTGATGATGAGTTTTAGATAAATGTATTTATTGTGAGATGGGTCAATGGAAGCCATATCATTTTGGCTAAATGTGATTTAATATGAATTTTATAGTTAGCTCACAAGGACTTGGAATTGGTCAAGGTTAATTTTATTAGGGTCTAGTGACTTTTATAAGGTGTATTATTATATCCTCCTATGAATCTTGGATGTTTTAAGAAGCTCTAGGATGTCTATTTATGCTTTAATTTTCCTAAGATGTTGTAGGAGTTTATATTGGGTTCCTTAAATGCAGGGTGTGTAGGTCCCTTGAATAGTAACCCTATCACACTTGGTGGTGACATCATAATTAAATAATTTGATTTTGATAGTAGAAACACAGAGAATATTTTTTTATATGATTCATAATGGATTCATAGGAGGTGGATGATTTCTTGGTGTTGAAATTAAAGGTGTGTTTATTATGAGTTTGACCTTGGTTTGATGTTGAAAGCTAGTTTTGATCATTCTTGGGAAGATTTTTCTCAACTCTAATTGTTTCTATGCCTATTATCTAAGCATTGCACCCCACCTTATTTATGTTGTACCTCTAGCAAAGCTTTTCTAATATAATATTACACCTACACTTGGCACAAAATCATCAATCTCACCAATCTTCACTAATCCCTATAATATGTAGTCATTTGGCTCTCCCTTTGTGGGGATCCCTTGGCATAATTTGAACTATTTTTACACTTTATCTAGCATTTACCTCTCTACTAGAGATGTTGGTTTTTATAGATAATATATCATGAATTTTTATTAAATTCCAAGTAAAATTGATCTAGAGTTGAGTCCTCAACAAAGAATCCTCTTAACATATATAGGAAAGGAAGATGTAATCCACCTATGATGTGGATTAACAAGTTCCTCATGAAGTGGCACAAATAAGTAGACAAGTTTCATTTAGGTTTCAACCTTAGGATCGCTAGAAATGTGCAAACCAAAAACCTATTTAACCAAGTCATCAACCTTGATGCCAAGTATTGAGTGACCTTTGAGGTGAGATGGAAATTCTTCCAACCTCAAAATGGCAGCACATGAGGTTTACCAAATAACTTGGTAACCTCTAGAGGCTTAAAGGTTACACATTCAGTTAGACAAGATTTTCTCTAACCTCATCAATCTAAGTACACTTAAATATAGTGAATAGATAAATTATTCATTATAATATTCCCCCTTAAGTGATACATGGGGAGATCATAAAAGTGCAAATAGATAGAAATGGGTCCCAACTAGGAGATCATGGAGATAAGAAACAAGTACAAGTGAAGAATATCAAATATTGTATCTAGTCAACCCAAATGTACAAATGAGGATGCCTTGCATATATAGGCAAGGAAGAGGTAATCTACCTATCAAGTGGATTGACAAGTTCCCCATGATGTGGCACAAATGAGTAGACAAGTGTCCTATAGGTGTCAATCTTAGGATCACTAGGAATGTGCAAACTAACAACCTATTTGATTAAGTCATCAACTTTGATGCCAAGTTTTGAGTGACCTTTGAGATGAGATAGAAATTCTTCCAACCTCAAAAAGGTAGCACACAAATTTTACCAAATAACTTGGTAACCTCTAGAGGCTTAAAGGTTACACATTTAGTTAGACAAGATGTCTAACCTCATCAACCTAAATACAATTAAGTATAGTGAATAGATAAATTATTAACTCTAACACCCCCCTTAAGTGATACTTGGGGAGATCACAAAAATGCAAATAGATAGAAATGGGTCCTGACTAGGAGATCATGGAGATAAAAAACAAACACAAGTGAAGAATATCAAATATTGTATTTAGTCGACCCAAATGTATGAATGAGGAAGCCTTGCATATATAGGAAAGGAAGAGGCAATGCAACTATCATGTGGATTGACAAGTGTCCCATGATGTGGCACAAATGAGTAGACAAGTGACCTATAGGTGTCAACCTTAGGATCACTAGGAATGTGCAAACCAACAACCTATTTGATCAAGTCATCAACCTTGATGCCAAGTGTTGAGTGACCTTTGAGGTGAGATAGAAAGTCTTCCAACCTCAAAAAGGTATCACATGAGGTTTACCAAATAACTTGGTAACCTTTAGAGGCTTAAAAGTTGCACATTCAGTTAGACAAGATGTTGTCTAGCATCATAAACTTGAGTACACTTAAGTATAGTGAATAAGGCATCAAGAAAATTCACTGCCAACAATTCACCACCAGAAAATTCTTTGCCATGACAAATTCACCTTAAGGAAAATTCACCACTAGCAATTCACCACCACAAAAAATTAATAGCAAACTTTTAATTTGATGAATTTTCTGTCGCAGTGAATTGCTAGTGGTGAATTTTTCATGGAAATGAATTTTCCCATTGTGAATTGTTGATGGTGAAGTTTCTAATGGTGAATTGTTGGCGATGAATTTTCCTAGATCTAGTGAATAGATAAATTATTCACTCTAACAAGCTCTTCATCTTCAATCCATGTTCTTTGACTATATTTTGGTAAATCTAATATTATTATCAACATATAAATATCAAATAAAGAATCCATATTCATTCCTTTAAGTTGAATCTTATAAAACTTATTTATATTAATTGACAATGCATAAATTTATCAATGCATTTGAATAATACCTCTAATCCCTTACATCCTTCCCAAGTTCAATTACAATGCATTTTATATTAAATCTTTTTTAAATAATACATAATAATTAGTTCAATCATTAAACTACATAATCTATTCCTTGAAAAAATCAAGCATTATTATACCTGTAAAGCATGTAAATATTTCTTAATTGTAGTGTTTCAATTGTGATAGTTTCATAGACATGCATATTCATATTAATTCTTATACCTTAACTCATAATTAATCAATCATCCATTTTTAATTATTTTTAAGAGAACAAGAATATCACATAGAAAATGGCATTATAAATAGATAAGTTTTTGAAAGTAATGTTAAATAAAGTGTTTGATAATTTTTCTTTGAAATAGTCTACATTCATTAACTATTTATCTTTAAATAAGTAAAAAAAAAATTAAAGGTAGTAAATGTGTTATTCTTATGGAAAGTGGCTACACTTCTTCCTATCATTCTTGTAAAATATTTTATATAATCTCTTTCTAAGATTAATAAGGACAAACAATCCATTTCAACTATTAAATATATTACTTTATAATTATACTCTTGGAAGTTGAGCTATGATGAAATTATTAATTGAACATTTTCTCGTATAGCTAGTTTTGGTAAATAAGATTTGTATCATCATATACATATTAAAGAGGATTCATATTCTTTCATTTGAATTGAAATTTACTATAAAAAAGTGTTAACATTCCTCTTGAGACTCATTATTATTAATATATGTACACATTTTTAGTCGATAGGCTACATATAGTATGAGATTTGAGCATGAAACAGGTCTCATGCTTGCAAACTACTGTTGAGTTGTCGGGAAACAAGTTTCAGACATCGCCTAATGGTAAACCAACTACCATTTATTGATGAAAGCCTCCAAAATATCACTTATCACATAAAAGCCAAATAAACATTTATTTGGTAATTGGATGGGAAAATTCTATTTCATTTGCAATGTTTTTTGTCAATTTGATGATAACTTATTTATTTATTTATTTGCATTACTTTCTGTTTTAAATTTGTATGCAAATATTTTATAATCAGATAATACTTAATTTTTAAAGGAAAAAGTCTAGATTTGTCTAAGTTTATTTCATTTCATTATTTAACATTTATTATTAATTGTTTAATCCAGCACATGCAACTAGAATTTGCATGCACAATCACATACTCTCTAACCTATTAACATACATATAGTTTTCTATCGGTGTAATCCTTGAACCTCCTTTAGATACAAGTGCTAGTTATAGGGAAAATGATGATTGATCATAAAACTCTAAAACTCTAAAATATAGTTATTTCTAGTGAATTTAATCATAAGTGAGGTTCTTTTATTCATTTCCTTAATTAAAATATGTATCTCTAGACCTATTCAAAACATAAGACAAATAGGATCATATATAAAAGAAAACTCATAACATATTAAAAGAAATGTTATTAGAATGTATGTATGTATATATGTTTTTAATAATTTTTCAAATGTATAGGGAAAAATCATTACAATGTCATATATTACAACTTTGCAAATCCATAGATGCAGGTGGTACACATGATGTTCTAGTTTTTACATTTGGAAATCTCCCATTAATATGCTGTTCAACATATCGATTGTTTGGATCTTGACATTCATTACAACAACGTACTGGCAACTCAAACTCTTCCTTATTAACTTGCATTGTTAGTGTTAGTTTCTCTCTGTAATCAACGGTCAGCCTTTTAAGCTAACTTAAGCAAACATCAATGTTTCTTCTCATGCGATGTGCATGCAAACAACAGTGTTTCTTTTCATGCAGCATGCTAACTAAAGCCAACAGCAGTCTGCTCGCTGCAGTTTGCTCGCCTTTCACTGTCCCTTATCACCGCTACGGTGGTTATAAAACTGTGTATCTTTGCATTTGTTTGAGTGTGAATAAGAATGAAATCAAGATTGTGCATGTTCGTTTTTCTATGTGCTTGTTAATTTATCTTCCTAGATCTTCAAGGAATTCTACACAAGCCCTAACTAAGGAGACAGAAAAGAGGAAAGAGGGAAAACCCTGTGGGAACAAAACCCCCCCTTAAACCTAACTAAGAAGAAAAAAGCCTAAATAGGCAACAAAGATGGGTCCTGGCATTGAGGCCATTTTAGGTACCCATTTACATATGAAATTCTCCCACAAATATAGAGAGAATATAATAGAAGAAGATATGAATTCCCCCATAATGGAAGAGCTCCCATGCCAATGATGAACGCTTGAAGACAAAATATGATCCACTGCCTACAAACAACATTTCTCCCCTTAGGAAGAAAATGATCTACTGGTGATTGGAGAAGCCAATCCAAAAAGATGGGTGATACTGGAATCCAAATCCAGATGTGTGTCTCTGAAAACTGCTTGCATGTCTTCATGTCAAAAAGCGTTGATGGTGATCCAAGATATTGTGAAGACTGATCTGGAGCAATCTGCAAAGGCGAGGAGGATGGTGGGCCAACGACGTTGATTTGGTTATCAACAAAGAGGAGTGGAATGTCCTCAAAGTAATCCTCTAGATCTGCAATATAGGACTCTACAAACAAGGATGATATGTCTGCAATATACGAATCCCAAGTGATGCCCTGTTGCAAGAAGCCATTGGAAGCTTTCGAAGAAGCAACACAGAACTCAGCAACATCTATTAGGACAGAAGATTCCTCAAAGAGAAGACGTATGTTCTCAATAGTGTCGTCATGATCAAGAAGGAGAGACTTTGCAAACAAATGATGAATGTCTGAAAGGATGACATCTCGCTGATCAAGAGGACAAGAGTAAACTTGCAAAAGAGAATCAGAAGTAGCCTTCGGAGAAGCCAAAATCTCTTTTGAAATAGCAAGTGAAGGAGACTGAATAGCTGCCAATATAGGTGTAGAAAGAGGAGAAACAAGAAGAGATGTCGCTGTGTCATCAGAACAATCAAGATTCTTCCAATAATTGAGTTCCTCTTCAGTATCATCGTCATACAAGGGATCATCCTCATTATCATGGGAGATAAGCATGTCTATAGTGGGATTATCTAGGAATGGAGGTTCAGTGGGATCTCCATATATTTCCCATAGAGTGGTCCAGAGAGTGCGAGGGCACTCAATGTGTGACAGAGCCCATGATGTGTGGTCCCCAACACTTAAACCGATTAATCCTAAGACATGATCATTTCTACTTTCCCATACAGATTTCTGCCAACATGCAGTTGGTTCAGGAATAAGTCCAAACAAATGCGGCAATGAATGAATCCATCGGCAGTGCTTTAGGATTCCATCACGCCAAGACTTATAGTTTCCTTCTCCCAAACTGATGACAGATGGATGATTTCTAATTCCCATTTTTAGACTAGATATTTACTCCTTTTGGAACTTTATTTCTGATACCATGTAACAAAGCATGTATAATACCCCAATAATAAATGCAAACAGCATAAGAAAAAAAAATTCTTCTTCTTATGCAATAAAATAAACTTGCATGGAGTGGTGTGAGGGCAGAGATCAAACAAACACCATATCGTGGTTGTAGATTGAATCGCAGCCTCAGATGAATAATTGTGCCTTCAAACAAGAGAATCGCATCTGAGAGATCCCAAATTGGGTTTTGCAAAACCCCTCAATCTGCCTCCTTCAAACTAGCAGGGCGCGGGTATCAATCTTCTTTGCCTGTGCAAGAAAGACCCACGGATGTGACTGCCGGTAAAGAGGTTAGCTCCCACAACAGAGAATTCACGGGTTTGATTGTAGATGCATGGATCATAATTTAGATCAAACAGATCTGGCAGGAGCAAAAATGCTGGTGCGAATACTGGCAAAACTTCAATGAATGACTGGCTTGTCTTATCTTCCCCCAAGGCTCTGATACCATGTAGAATTCCTTGCAGATCTAGGAAGATAAATTATCAAGCACTCAGAAAAACGAACATGCACAATCTGATTTCATTCTTATTCACAGTTAAAAATGATGCATAGATTTACAGATTTATAACCACCGCAGTGGTGATAAGAGACAGTGAAAGGCGAGCAAACTGCGGCGAGCAGACTGCTGTTGGCTTTAGTTAGCATGCTGCATGAAAGCTACTGCTGTTCGCATGCTATGCATGAAAACATTGATGTTTGCTTAGAAGTTGAAAGCTTAAAGGCTGACCCGTTGATTCTGGAAGAGCTAACGCTAACAAACGCAACCAACTGAAATCGGCAACTTTGGAAATATACGTGCAGGTTCTAACCATTTCCTTGCCCTCAATAACGCTCATAAATCATCCAGGTTGTCACAAATCTTATCTAATGGCTGATTAAACGTACGCTTTGTACGCGGAGATATGGAGGTATTCTCAAGTATATGATTACGTAAACTATGAAATTCAGTTTCTAATTTTCTTGACTCTTCTTTTAAAGCAAGCATACGGTCGCTAAGATCATCCAAAAGCTGGTGAAGTGATTCTACGACGATATCCTGTTTCTTTTGCCTCTGCTCCATTTCATATAACGTCTGCTCATCGGCCATGTTTTGGCTTTGCCTCAATACTTGTACAGTGATGACACTAATTCTGTAAAGAAGAGAATTCTCTGGAGTTCTCTACCCTCTTTATCTATCTTTTGAAAGGGTTGAATGAAGATTCAAGAGGTATATCGGGCTTGCCGCTTCAGGTTTTGGATTGTCATCTAAGGGGCCTGAATGAAACTTAAAACAATCAAAATTATGGTAAATGTGACTAGCCTTAGTATAACAACAATAGCGATTACTAAATCTTTTCAACTACATGGCTTATCCGCAAAGTTGCTTTTTAGTTTTGCCATTTCATTATAAACCTTAGTTTTCTGGTTGTCAAAAGAAAACCTTGTCCTTTTGTAAGAGCTATTGTGACTCGTGAGTCTTTCAATTCGTTAAGATTATCTAATAATATATTAATATATATATACTTTTATTTTTAAATTTTAATAAATATTAACTATATGTTAATATATGTAATTTATTTTAGAAACTTTTAAAAAATAGTTAATATGAAAATTTGACTATATATATATACTTTTATTTTATATTTTTTAATAGAAACTTTTTTTTTTTTTAAA
>VDFB02363252.1:0-26810 GCA_007258455.2 Sequoia sempervirens
TGTGAGAGACCGGATGTCTCTAACCCTTGCAAATAGTTATAAAGATAGTGCAAATCATTTTGTTTTTGAAAGTTAGCAATTTCTATGTGTTTTTGTAATTAAATAATCCTTTTGTAATTTTAAAATAAAGGTTGCCAGTCATGAAGATAATGCAAGAAAATACAAATACTGGACAAACTGAATATTCAACAGCTGCAAAGATATTTTATTGATAAATAAGATCATATACAGCTGAAACAATAATGTGGCATAACTGGAAATGCAACCTCAAAACTCAAATAGAAATCTGGAAATTTCACTTGCAGCCGCCTGGAGACTGAATTTCTGTACAGCCAGCCCTTGAAATTGGTTTCTCCTCTCCAAAAATGATAGTAGATGACTCCAAGACCCTAGCCGCCCCTAATGAAGAAAGAAATTGCTCAAAAAGGTAGACGATCTGCCCTAGAGAAAAAACGCCCTCTCGCTGTTACAGTACGACTTGATTCATGAGCTACTGGTATGCCTTGGGGAATGTGCCAGCCACCTTAAATTCTGATTTTTACTTGTTTCTCCCTTCACAATAAATTTTGCCTTCAAACCCTTGATTAAACCCTTGTAATAAACTCCTCTAAATGCCTTTTATTGTAGCGTCTCCTGTAGCGTACACTGTACCATCTACTGTAGCACAGCACTATTCACGTGTACTGTAGCAGCCAACACTAAATCTGATCTGCAAGTAATAATCTTCAAAACCCTTACTGATTCTTCCTCTGTAAGCACAAATATGACTTCTGAATAAAGTCACCCTAATTGACAAGCTTCAATTTGGTGACTCCACTGACCTCGGTAATATGGAGTTAAAGCGTTCTCAAAGGCTGGTGCGAAGCCGCTCCAACTCCAAATTGTTCTCGGAGAGAAAAGACAAAATTTGAATAATCATATCATAATGAGTTCTATTCTGCCTTTGAGAAATATATAACTCTCTTACCCAAGTTCGACCCCTTCTCAAAAAAGCAATTAAATGACATTCAATAATAATAATTTCGCCGCTTTGAGACTTAGGCAAATTATTAATAAATGGCGTCCCTTTTTAAATGAGTAATAAATACTCATTTAATATTAAAATTACTCCTCTATTATAAAGTATTAAATACTTTATAATTTGCCATTAATTAATACTTTAATATTTCATTTAATTGACTTTATATTATAAAGTCATAATAATAATCATTTAATTATTATTAAATGCGCCATTATTCTTCGTTTGCTCAACGAACTGTCAAACTGGGTCGATACCGAACTTGCCATTGAACCCGGTGCCACTGCGAGAAATAAGTAACCTGTTTGACTTACTATAAATCCATGTAACATTAATGGATTTGGGAAAATCGGCAAACCAAAGTTCAGGATTTTTTTGAAAAATCGAGGAGAAAAATGGATTTACAAAAAATGCAAAATTGAAGAAAAGCGGGTTAAATGCTTTTTTTTAAAATGTAATAGCATTTCCATAGCATACAAACATTGAGAGCAAATAAAATATAGAGTTCAATCCATGAATTATAGAAAATAGATTTTCGTTGGTTATACTCATATCGTTGATTAGTGATTACATTGCACAAAACATACTACAACTGCATAAATATCAGATGGTGACAATTGTCAAAATGTCTATTACAATAGAGTTTGTGACTTTGTACAAAGTAAACCTATAAACTAAGTACAAAGTTCCAAAAAAATCAATTGTAGCAAATGATGTGCTAGAGGGCAGAAGCTCCCGCTCCCGATGTTGAGGCTGCTAGGTGACCGGTTGCCCGTTGAGCTTCTTCAAGTATATCAAGAGGCACGCTGGCCTCCGCCATGATATCTACATCTTCAGGCTCAAGACAATATTCAAATTCATCCTCAAGAACATCATCATCAGATGCAGCAGTCCACTCAGACTCAGGATCAATCTCGTCGAGGTCAATTGGGGCATCTTCCTCAATAGTTCCTGTTTTTGTCCATGTAGAAATTAGTCTTTTCTCTACAAGTGAAAAACACAATGACAACAATTGAAATTGATTGCAAGCGTATTAAAAGTCTCACTTTGAGCTTTCTTTAGCTTCAGGCGGAGGTTGTGGTGAACAAACACCAAGTCATTCATCCGTTTTTGTGTTAAGCGGTTGCGTTTCTTGGAATGTATGTGTTCAAAAACACTCCAATTACGCTCACAAGCGGATGAGCTGCATGGCTGGGTCAAAATGCGTATTGCCATCCACCTTAGATTTTTGCATTCGTGGCCAAAAAATCCCACCATTGAGCTGAAAGTTCAAAGAACATTATATGGAGATGAGTATCATGTAAGAATATCTTAAAATCTAAGATACATATAATGATCATGTGACATGAAAAATCAAAACATTATCAAAATTTTATAGAGTCTACCTGGTTGGAAGGTCTTTCGGCCTTCCACGACAACCCTAGAAGAGAGAAAACCCCTTCCCTGCCTGTACAATTGCAACTTTGACATAGCTTCGTGCAATCGTTCTTGGTTTGGAAACATTTTGTCCATGCACTTTAACAATCCTTGTGTGATCTCAGCATCAATTTGTCTGAATGAAGAGTTGTAGAACAATGATGGATTGAGAAAGTATCCTGCAGCATGGAGAGGGGAGTGCATCTGTCCATCCCATCTTCTATCTATTATGTCCCACAATGGCATATACCTATCCCTGTCATTTTCCAACCTACCCCTCATCACCTCCTTGGCCCTATCCATGGCCTCATACAAGTATCCCATGGGGGATTTATCCCCATCCACTAGCCTCAAGACTTTTACTAGAGGCTCTGAAAATGATACAACTTGTTCAGCCACATTCCAAAAACTAGTAGAATACATGTAATCTGCTATTGCCATGCCATCTGTTTGATTCCCAAAGCCAGACTCCATCCACTCTCTTGAAACAAGCATTCGTTTCAAATTCATTTTTTGTTGACAAAGAGTCTGTAGTGCAAGAAAATGTGTTGCAAATCTTGTCACCCCTGGACGAACTAGGTCCTTGCCCTCTATGAAAGACCACATCATACTCAAAACTCTTGTGTGATTATAAATATATTTGGTAACAGAGCGAGCCTTGTGCAGTATCTCCTTAACCCATTCAATTTTCCCAATGTCCTCTAGGGTTAGATCAATGCAATGTGCTGCACATGGGGTAAAAAACATGGAGGGGTATTTTTCTATCAAAAGTCTCCCAGCAGCAACACAAGCAGCAGCATTGTCTGTAATAAATTGAACCACATTTTCTGGCCCCACTTCCATGACTACCGAGTCATACATATCAAACAATGCAGCTGCAGATTTCATTGTATTTGATGCATCTACAGATCTCAAAAAAACAGTGCCAAGATCAGAAGAGACAAGGAAGTTGATGAGGGTTCGGTTCCTTCTATCTGTCCATCCGTCTGACATAATGGTGCACCCACTATTAGTCCACTCTGATCGATGCTCTTTAAGAACATCTTTGACATCGTTTACTGCCTCATTGAGCATACTAGTCCTCAATGTCTGATAAGATGGGGCTCGAAACCCAGGACCTACAGCTGGAAGAGCATCAACCATAGCTTGCCAATATGGAGATCTGGCAGCATGGAATGGCAAGCTCGAGGAGTACCAAAAATTTGCAATGGCCTTCTTCGCTTGATCGTGGACATTCTTCCTCCATCCTGTACTCTCCAAAGTGGTTTGTGATCCTGGTGTAGTACGAGGTTGGAAGAAAGCATCAATGTTTCCTCCACTTGTGTTTGGGCCATGTGCTGTAGAAGAAGGTGTTGATCCGAATTCCCTAAAACCCCATGCCCACCATCCTCCTCATCCAAGTTATTCCTCTTCACACTTGCAGAATTAGAACCTGTTTCAACTCTGGTTCTTGCTTTTTTGGCCTTATTCTCAGTGATACCATCAAGAGCTTGTTTTGCCTGATATGTGACATCTGCAGGGCAATCTCCGCAAACGGTGGTGTTATTACCTGGTTCTTTTGACAAATGCCATTTGAATCGATAAATTCCACCACCGACTTCATCCTGGCACCAATTGCATTTAACCTTTGCACTACCAGCAATTGGTGTGCAATGTGTCCACGCAAAGTCTTTCTGACGTGGCATTGTGATCACTGATCAAGAATGAAATTTGCAAAAGCATTTTATTTCTCTAAGATAAAATTGAAATTTGATAAAATTTAAAATAACCAGGTAATTTTTTATGAACTATTGATTATATTTTATTATTTAGTTTTACTATTTAGTAATTTACTGTATTTTTTAATACACTAAATATTTTTAAAATGATATAATAATAATAATTAATTAAAATTAATTAATGATATTTGTAAAATAATTAATTAGAAAATAGTAATACAGTAATTTGAAAATACAGTAAATATTTTTAAAATAATATAATAATCATGATTATTATAAAATAATAATTGTATTTTAAAATTATATTTTATAGTTATACAGTAATTTTAAAATAAAAAATAATACAATATTAATTAAATACTAAATAATAATAAAACTAAATAAATATATTTAAAAATAATACAGTATTTTTTATTTAGTATATTATTGATTTTGAATTAAATTGAAAGTATTTAAATTTTAAATTAATAAATAGAAAAAAATTATAAATTTATAATAGTAAACTGTAAAATAATGTAAATTTTTAACAATAAAATCAAAATGCATTTAGGAAAAATGCAAACCTACCTCAGGAAGGAGCCAAACTGCAACAAACAATGGCGTCTACCTCAGGAAGGAGCCGAACTCTACAACAAAGTCAAACAATGGCGTCGCTGGAAGAATGGTGAAGTTGGCCGCTTTCAAATTCGCCCTAAACGCAGAAGTCCGCCGCCGTCGCATTTAACCAATTACTTATACAATTTCGCGTCATTTTAGGGTTTTCTTTTTGTGGGAATTTATTCACGGGTAGGTGAGAAGATTAATCGCGTTTTTTACAGATTTAAATGCGATTTAATCGAGCAATAAGTCATTGACTATTGTCAACGATTTTCTGAAAAAAACGGGGAAAAAATCATCTTGGGTGCCAACTAAATGAAAATCGCGATTAATCACATTTTTTTCCAGATTTATGCTTCTTTCCCTATAAATAGTAAGTGCCTAAATATCACTCACGAGTCCTTGCAAAGGCCCAAACTGAATCAAGCCCCGGTGGAGTAATGTCAGGAAACTCACGGATAAACTACCCACGAAGACCCTATCCATAATTTAGCCTCGAGGGGTCAAATGATAGAAGCTAAAATCTTCGAACTCACGATGCTCCGCGAGAATGCATAGGGACATTACAGGTTTTCAGATTTTATCTTGCAAATTTGTATTTTATCTTTGAGGTTGCCCTTCCTCCCAGGCCGTACCATGCCTGTGGATGCCTTGGGATTTGTGCTTAATTCATTTGCTAGTGTTTGATGCAGTTTATATGCCTAGACTAGGTCACCATCTCTCCTAGAGTCATTTGCATCTTATGTCATGTCAATCGGTTGAGTTTTGGAGGAGTTAGGAGCATTTAGGAGTGTTTCATGTTTGCTGGTCTTAGTTTAGTGCTTGCTGATTTTATATATCAGATTGTTAGAAGTTGGGTTTTGGGTGTGTTTTTTTTATGTTTGTGAGTTTTGTGAAATTTGGAGAACATATAACATCAATTGCAGCTACTTGGACGACAATAACACTTGGCTTCTTGCAGATTATTATTCATATTGTAACGCTGAATTAGTAGTACTGATCAACTTCTTTACTTTTCTGCAATTACTATTGTATTCCCACTATTAGTGGAAGAGGGCTGGCCTCGCCTTATTTACTTTCTTGCATAAGCACTTTCATTCCCACCGTTTGGTGGAAGAGGTGGGTCTCGCCGTCTTTACTTTCTGTACTTGCATTTCTCATAATGCTCATCGATTGTGCCGTCAATCTACTCCCCCTGAATAAGTTGTCGAGTTGTATAATTTGTATTTCTAGCATTTCAGTTTTCAAGCTAATGATCCCCGGCGCCATATGCTCACACCTCGCCTATCATTGGGATCTTGGTGTACATTCTTAGTGTAGGGTTACATTTCAGTGTTGGTTTTGGTTTTTTTTTTTTTTAAAATTAAATATACAAAGTGACATTTACAAATTCTTTACCAAAGCCATGACATTTCCTATCTGATTCAGGGAACCGTAGCAAAGCGATCCAACTGGAGACGGCATTAAAAACACCGAATTCATTCATTTGAAAAGCTCAGGGTAAAAATGAGCAAAATGACTACATCACAAAATTAAAGATTGGAGCAAATATCAGGATCAACATCTTTGAACACCTCAGCAAGAACTAGCAACCTTCCCTTGCGAAACTTCCACATTTTGAACAAGCACAAAAGGAAAGAAAAAAATCAACTAGAATCGGGAATTTGAACATCCTCCACATCCTGGGTAGGTAACCTAGAGAAACTTTCTTCAGCATAAAGCTTGGCTTGGGAATCATTATGAGGGACATCACCATCCGCAATATCCAGATTGGGATCAGCTGCGGGTTCATCATTAGGCTGCACCATATCTGCATCTCTATCTAGGCTATTGACTCCTTAAAATAAGATTAGCCGAGTTGTATAATTTGTATTTCCAGCATTTCAGTTTTCAAGCTAATGATCCCCGACGCCATATGCTCACCCCTCACGTGTCTTTGGGATCTTGGTGTACATTCTTAGTGTAGGGTTACATTTCAGTGTTGGTTTTGGTTTTGCTAATGCTGACGGGTGAAATTGTTGATGAAAAAATTGAAAAAAATTGTAAGGGGTTATTTCATGAGTTGTAATGTATGCCCATCATATGTAATTGGAGATGAAGTTTCTACATGGGAAGTGTTGGATCATGGTGACTTCAACATCTTTGACATTAAGAAGCTATCAAAATGTAGTTTTGTAGCTGCTGGAAATTTTATTACAGCAGCAAGGAAAGGAGGTTTCAGGCTTGTTACTTATGAAGCTTTGAAGAAAGGACCTAAACATGACATCTACATGTTTGACAGTCCATCCTCTGGATCAATGTGATGTCCCCTTATAGATTTATCTTAACGTTGTCTTTAGTCTTCTAAATCAAAGTATCCAAATAGGCCTAGAATCAATAATTTCAATGATAAACTTTAATATGATTAAGAGCAACCTTCAAGGCTATTATTGTCTTGATTATTAGACTTAAATATATTGGTAATAATTAATGATATGCTGATAGAAATGAGCCACTATCTGCTATAAAATTCTGATTTGCAATCTGTAATTATAATTGTTTTAAAGAATGCAAATAGACATCACGATAGGGATGCAATTTGTGATTTTGCTATCTAATTACATGCATATGAATGTGGGCAAGATGATGTCTATCTTCAATCGTCCGTTTCTGATTTTTATCGTTCAAATTATGCAACTTAACCTTGGCTGGGTGTCTGAAATATTTCAATTGATATGCAGCCTGATTTAGAGGATCATATGCTCCCTTGGAGGGACCTCGATCTGTTGTAGAAGATGAATTAATCTGCCATATATTCCATGCCTTCTTTGCCTTGAAATATGTCCCTTCTTATACCCACGATTTGTCAAGGAACACAACCTTTCACTTCATTCGTTTGATAAGAGACATGTCTTTTTGTTTATGCTAATCACTCTAACTAAATGATGCTCCTTTAATCACTGTTTAGGAATAATTAAATTCATTTAACATTATTCCTTGAAATTGCCGACCTCCTTTGAGTATGATTGCTGCTTGTATTAGCTTTATAATCATCTCATCTGGCTGCCATTCTATCATTATCTGATCACTACTTTTACATATATTTAATCCAATTTAATTAAGGGAATCACTCACCTCTTAGAACAACGATTGTATTGTGAAGGTTGACTAGTATCTATATTTGCCTATTAAAGATTGTTTGGCATAATTTACTTTATTTCCTTGGACGAGTGAGTGGGATATTACAATTGAGTGATGTGTAATCTTATACTACTCCTTTTTGGGGATTGGGTTTGAAGACAACAATTGCTCCATGCCCCTTAGTTGTTGATGCTTTCATGGATGGGTTACAAGAGATTACCAAAGAAGTCACAAACTTTCATGGTGAGCAAGATGTTATGAATGGTACTTGGAGTTGTGATGTGTACCTTTCTAGGTGTTACACCCCGTTGTGTTGTTACCTATTTACTATTACCTTGATGGGTTAAAATGTTTTAATATATTTATGATTGTGTTTTGTATATGAATCTTGATGAAAATATGATGAATGAATGTTTAATTTAATTTGATATTTTATAATGTTTTGAAGATGAAAATATGTGATGCATGTGAATGTAATGTAATTAGCTAATTATTGTTGTAATAGACTAAGCTGGATGCAAGAACATATTTGAACCTCTAGAAGAGAGAGGGAGTATCACTTAGGAGAAGAACTTGGTCTTGTAACCCTGATGAGCCTAATTGAGCATACACACACTCACTTCCTAATTGGTCTAGTTGAATTAGGATAGTTCGGAAAATGGTAAGTAACCTTCTGTCAAGGTTTGAGTATGTTTTGTATTGGTTTGTGGTTTAGTCTTTGAATGTTCTTGTTTGTGGATATGTGATTGAGTCTTTATGTTGAGTGAAATTTCTTCCTCGTATGTTCATAAATTAATCAATGAAGTATATACATAGAATGTATATATGTATATATATACATGTCTGCAATACCTCATACATGTAAGTTTATGCGTGCATAAGTATACGTAGATAGACGTATCTATGCATGCTCATGAACGGATAACCCATATGCATGGGAATACCGATGGGACAAATGTGATATATATACACACTTTGTGTATATACATTGAGAATATATGTGTTTATGTAAGGATATTAATATATATGTATATAATTATGTTAATGTAAGCATATATTCATATATATTAATATATGTATATATGTATGTATATATATATAATTATTTTGATATATGTTTATATATATTTAATTGGCAAGTAATGCATTTAGTAATCATGTGAATATATATATATATATATATATATATATATATATATATATATATATTAATTGATATATATTAAAAATGCTTTGAATAAGCATAGCACATTTACATAGCACTGCCATATATGTTACCATGGCCAAAGCTTAAATGTTGCGCATAAAGCATGAGGAGAATAAGTCAAGAGACTTATGCGCAACACATAAATGAAGGTAAATACTGTTCAAACATTGCAAGTGAAAATAAATGCAGTTGCAACATTGCTGACTTAATCTTAAACTGCGAATAAGAAAGGGCGCTAAAGTATGAAAGGTGGCGCCAAAATATGTAGAAAATGGAAACCAACAGAAGTCTAATACTTGTGCCATATCCAAGTAAAGCCATATGATAAGCATGAAACTTAGTCAATGCAAAGATGGCAGAAATTTGTAAGGGTAGCTAACTTGCAAATCAAATAGGAAACCTATAGTAATCCGTCGATGTGCCTTGACTCAGTAAAAGAGTCATGTTGTCACAAGAAGGGAGTCGATTCATCCATTCTATGAAATTGGAAATTAGAGGACTGTTATGTGTTGCAATCTGAGAGTTTAAATCAGCCACAGCAGTTGAGTCGATGCATTTTTGGTTGTTGTTAGAGTGGAGGCGGATTTTATAGCTTATTGTAGCATTATGATGCTCATATTTTAATATAAATAGAGGTGTTCTCTCTACCATTTGTTACACTTTTCCATTCAGGAACTCCTCATTGCTATTCTACTGTAGTTTTTTGTGCAAGCATTATCATGAGAATTTTTTAAGTGAGAGAGAGACAGTTGTTTGTGAATTTGGGTTTCTTGAGAGGAGGCTAGAGTTTGGAGATTAGTTGAACATTGAAGAAGTAGCAATCATGGTTGTGGAGGTTGAGGTTGGGAAGCTACATTATCAGTTGGAACTTTAAATCCAAGCATGCTAATTTCTATTCCTCTATTATTTATGTTTGAAAGGTTATTTGATTATAAATGCTTTTGTTTGGAAAAGATAGTTTTGGAATGCATGATATGCTATAGTTTTGGAATGCATGATATGCTTGTTCTTATGAACGTAGTTATTTCCTAGTATGGAATAATCTTGTGTGATTCTTGATTAAGTCTTGAATTAGTGAAACTCTCTTATTTGGGAATACATTTATATTATGTTGAAGCATGTGTGGCTTTAAGGCTATTAGCACTATACTTAGTTCGTTAAGTCTATATGGATATTGCATGAAAAGTGAAATGTGGAATATGTTGCTATTTTATAGTACTTTTATGAAAATGTCATTTTGAACATGAGAGGTTAGCATGGTTATTCTTGGGGTTAGAGTAATCCATGGGAAAGGGGGTAACCTAGCTGCCAACTAGTATGTGTGCATGTATGATGAGTATGGTTATACCTGGGGTTAGAGTAATCCATGGGAAAGGGTGTAACCTAGTTAATTAGTTTGTTATAGGCTTGGTTATTCTTGGGGTTAGTGTAATCCATGGTTAAGTGAATAACCTTTTTGGACAATTTGTTATGTCATCACCTTAGATTGAATGTGTGTTATGTTTATAGTCAATACCAAATTGATCTAAAGGGTGGGTGGACAGATGATTCGCACTCGAAGTACTGGGTGTTGAATTATTTGGCCAAAGTAGTGTAATTAGTCACTATTTACGCTGTCAGTTCACTGTGATCCATATTGCATTCTAGGCAGGGAAGTCATACATGTCTATTGTAGCCAATGTATGGTAGCTCTAGATATGTAGGACACAACACTATGTTCAGGAATGTCAGGATTATGGGGTTACCAAACCAATCTCTTCGTCAAAGGGTAGGGCCATCTTACCAGTTAGGTCGATGTGCGGGGAACCACAGTAAGTCCATGGTTGGCAGAAAAGCACTTGAGTGATGCTCTCCCTTAAACAGTTGGCGACTAGGATTTGAGGATGTAGTGCTACTTTGGGAACACCTAGAATGTATGCACCAATGATGGAAACATCTAGATCATTGTATTCTATTTGTGCGTGTGTATATATATATATCATTTAGCTCATGGAAGCTATGAATGTTAACATGTATCTCTATTCATATTGAGAAATTGTGAATGGGAAATATCATCATGAAATTATGTAATGTGAAATCGTTACTTGAATTATTGAAATGATTCTTTGTTATGCAATGGGAAAGTTTGAAATGGTTATGTTTCAAATGTGCATCTTGTTATTCATACGAAAAGAAAATTTGTATTGCTCATAATGTTAGTAGTATAAACTGTTCACTTGTGGGTAAATCATAGTAAAAACAATGGGTAGAACAATGGACATGTTACACTAGGTATGTTGGAGATCATTCTTGGTTGGGTATCCATGCTTGGGATCCCCAACAAGGATTGACAATGCTTATTGAGAATAGTCGGAAAGATCCTTGGAGGGATAAGGATCAAAATTTCATAATTTATAATGTTGTTCCTTCCCTTACCGGCCTTTTTGTGATTCCAATTATTCATCTACAAATGGATTGGAGAGAGATTGTAAGTAAGGATATGAGTAATGAACGAATGGTTACTCTTGGGAGTGTTCCTTGGCAAAGAATGGGTTAGATTTTTAGTCTTGATTTTGTTGTTTAGTTGTTGGCCAGTCACCTTACATTTTGGGTTGCTCTCATTTAGGAGAGTTGGCACATTATTTCTTGTCAAGGAAGTAAAGGGTTTCAATTGGAGATTGCTTTGAAGTGTTTTCCAACCACTTTCAAGCTGTTTTTGTGCAACACAATGCTCATCTCACATGATTGTACTTGGGAATTCCATTGGTCCTATTGGTATCCCTTGTGTAGGGTGCTAAAATCAAATTGTATTTTGTTGATTCCAACTTTGAACAGTAGTGATTATTTGTTTTTTCAAGCCTTCTAAACTCCAAGAGTTCATCTTATGAAGGTTTGTGATGTAAACTTTGGTAGTTTACTCTCAGTGTTGGTTCAAAGCAACAAACTTTCACAAGCTTTGTTTCATCGTTCAGCGATTCTTGGAGTTGGAACAGTAAGAGTTTTTAGAATTCTTCATGGTTGCATGTGGTGTTATGATGATGAGTTTGTTGAACTCATGCGAAGGATTGCTTTCCTTTTTAGCAAGAAGATTGGAGGAAGTCACATTTGCAGTTGTGGCTCTACATGACACCATGAGGAGATATGCTAAGGATTATGGTTTTGGGTTGAGCAGACTTTTCTTCCTGTTGCCCAAGATCATGTTAGGCAGGGGGATTGCAAATATGGACTTCTTTGAGACACTTTGGTGAGAGATGTTTCGTTGAATAGATTTCAAGCCTCCCAGGTATTTCAGATTGAGTTTCAAGGATGGTTACATTTTGGGGTTACAAGAGAGGAGAGTGCAAATTTGGCATGATGGATCTACTGTTATGATCAGAGTGAAGTAGCGTCAACATGGTGGTTTCTTTCTAACTTTGACATGGAACCCTGGGATCTTACTTGGTTTTAATGTGGAACAATCTATTGTTTCTGGAGTTGTGATGGCATTGCTTGAGGACAAGCAATCTTTGGGAAGGGAGGACTCTAATGTCCCCTTTTCAGTCCTAAACTTTCCAATGATCGTTAGCCTATTTCCGGAGTCCCATAGGCTATTCAGAGGCGTTTCAGGGGATTCCAAGATTCTTGGAGGATTCTTGCCAACATTTCAAGGGGTAATTGCAGAGGATTGCCAAAGTGTTTTTTGTGTTTTCTAAGATCCTTGGTGGGCAGTAATTGGTATTTTTAGCAATGCCTATTTTTTAGCACTTACTATTTTTAGTAAGTTCAATTGCATCTCAATTTGGGCTAATTTGGAGTTTGGACACACTTCTATTTTTAGCAGTTGCTATTTTTAGTAATTGCTATGTTGGGCTTTTGGTCTTGGCAGCTATTTCGAGCAGGGTTTCCAATTTTGGCAATTTTAGTTTGATGAGCTCTAATATTTCTAGAATATTATTCGTCCTCTGCGACTCAAGTCTTCGAAAAAAGTAATATTATGACAAGTTATAAAGTTATTATTTGACCCCTTGTGCCCCACGCCTAGACTTAACAACCTAAAGTTGTTTTAAAAAGGGCAAATTATATTTCCTAAGTAGGATGCCCAAATGGAGGGATAAGTGAAAATAAAATTAAATATTATATTTTCTCAAAAGGGGGGCGTCCAATTTGGAGGGAAAAGGTATTTCAAACTCGGAGCCCTAATTTCTATATAAGGCTCATTGTGCTCTCATTTTCATTATGCAATCTTATGATAATGAAGTGCTGTCAGAGTGAGGATTGAATCCTTCAAGGGCTTTGGAGACGAAAACCTTCAAAGTTGCTTCCTGCTTCGGGCTTGAAAGATACTCCCTAGCTGGATGTGGGTGTGACTTCATTGCAAGAGTCACCATTGGAGCTTATTGGTGATGGATTTTGGTTTGCTTTCAGTTTTGGCTTCATTTGATGTTTTCCAGTTATGTATTTGGTGTGATAGCTAATCTTGCAAAGTTTTCGGAGTGTGTGGAGGAGATTTTTCTTAGATACTTCTTGCTGGTTGCTATTTTCCAATGCTAGGCCGTACCATTGTTTTGCTCAAGCTGTTTGGAGGAGTGAAATACTTTTTGTGGGTATTGAAGAATCTGATTTTACTTCCTTGAGCGCCTCCTCTTGCAAAAGTGCAGATTTTTAGGAAGTGTTTGTGATTTTTCCTTGCTGGTCGCCCTCCTAGTTGGCCGTACCACTTTAGGGGCTGGTTGAATTTGGAGTTGTGTACTTTTCCGCCTCTTCTTCTTGTTGTTCTACCTGTTGTGGAGGAGCTTAGACCTTAGTAATACCTCGTTGGCATTTTGGGAGAGTTTTGTGGTGTTTGGTTTGAGTTTTTACCATTGATAGGTTGCTGGTTGGAGTTTTCAGACTGCTGCAGCATCATTATCAGACCACCTACAGATCTCGGGGGTCTTTCCATTAAGGTATCATTGTTGTATTTTGTTGGGGAATATTTATGTTCATGTTCGGATATCATTTTGGGGAGTTATGCTAGAAGTTATCATCATTTTCATAGTATAACAACAATTTATGATATTCTGGAACAATTTGTAATGAGCTCCTTTGTAACACCGTTTGGTAGTAACATTGGTGAATCAGCTCTTTTGATTATTGTTACTTACCCCACTGAATAAGTGGCACTCTCATTGAATAATTGGTTGAGCTTTCTTTACTTTTCATATCATTTCTAACCCCACTGAATAAGTGGCACTCTCACTGAATAAGCGGTTGAGCTTTCTTTACTTATAAGTTGAAAAAATAAGAGAAAACACCCCAAACCATTGAAGACCTAAAGCCAAGACTCTCAAAATCTAAACCTAAATTCTTGAATGAAAGACTTTGGAGTTGAAAAGCATATGCGACTATTGAGACTATGGCTGTAGGTGAAATATGCTAACCAATTTTTTCGATAAATTAACACATCACAACCAGCACTTAGCCAACTTGATTAGCGTTAGCTCCAAATAGAAAATCAAACTTGAAAGAACTACTCAACGTCAAGAATGTGCACTCAAGATCCCACTGAGGGCGAGGTGCTAACATATGATGGAGTGTATAAATTGAGAGCTAAAAATTAACAGGCGGATAACCAGCCATGAAGAGCAATTCCACACTACCACCAAACAGTGGGGGGAAAAGATTACAGTTAAAACAATTCATCCGCTGCGGCGGGCATCCACAGAGCTGTGGGGATTCACCACTATGAAAGTGGGTAAAAGAGTGTTACAATCAGATTATCCACACTGGCGGTAAACCATCCAGGGGTAATTTAATGAGAAAACAACAAGTAATTGCAGAACTGAAAATGGTTGGATTAGTAATGCTTAATCTCAACCTATACAAATTAAACTCTGCAGATTACAATTTACAATGATCAAGAATGAATCTAGAAAGAGAAGTATGAGTTCTAATAATCATATAACACTCCAAAACTGAAGTATGAGGCCAAAACAGTGAACAATTACAATTCTGATATAAAAATCTGTATTCTGGAAGTTCAGACCAGCAAACTGTAAATTCATTAAATGCTCATAACTTGATCAAATTACCTCCGAATGACGAGATATCAGTTGCAAATGCTTCCTAGAGGTTTGGCGCCCAAGATGTAATCCAAAAACAATCACCAGAAACTCCCATTTATTTAGCACGAATTCCAAAGCACCTTGAAAAGGTACGACCCTCTTGAAAAATCGATTTTGCAAGATAAAAATAAAGACTTGGAAATAAATTCCAATCTTTTGTGGAAGGGGGCGCCTTGAACCAACAGATGATTTGCCAAAGTACCCAGAACAAAATTAAAATCACTCCAAAAGATATAATCAAAAACCAGCTTCAGCTGTAGATAAACCAGTAAACCAAAACTGTGAAAATACTCCAGAAATTCTTCAATCTTGATGCTCAATCTGCTAGTCTGATGTTGAGAAGCAGAAATATTCCAACTAGGTGTTGTATTTCAAACACGAAATTGGGAAAGGGCTAGGAGGTAGCATCCTCGAAGCAAAAGCAAAATGTCCATTGTCATTTTGACAGCATAACAGTATGATAAACAGTAGATAGCCAAATGCTGGAGCTAAGCCTTCATTTTATAAAAACTGAGAAACTCATCACATTCCAAGAAGGTACGCCAAGAGTCACCTTTTAGAATTCTTTTTTTTTCAAATTTCATAAAATACAACTCCTCACAAAAGGTGGCGTCCACTTTTCTCAAGGCATAAAGTTCAAATAAAATATTAATATCTCTTATAATATGGGCGTACCCTTCATGACCCCTTTTTAAAACAACTTTCAAGTTATAACCTTAGGCCAAGGGGGGGGGTCAACTGAAAATTATAACACTTATGCCTTTAATCAATTAATTTCACCAAATAAAGCTTGAGAAGTAAATATTGAAACAAAAGCAACATGCTCCACTGAAGAGATGACTGAAGACAACCAACTGCACACTGCCATAAAAGTATTTACTAAAAATAGTAAATAACATGAAATGCCACAAAACTCCAAGCCAAGAAACCCTAATTTCTCCTCATTCCAGCCTACGGGTCTCCGGAATAGGCTGATGAACTGCAAGGCTAATCACTGATGAGAAGGGGACATTACAGTCCGCCCTCCTCGAGATTGCTTGTCCTCAAGCAACTGAAAAGATGGATGCAACAAAATCTGTTCACCTTCCCACGTGGCATCTTCAATAGGCAAATTCCTCCATCTAACCAAGTATTCTTTGATTGTCCTTCTCCTCAAAGAACGCTCTCTAGTATCAAGGATTTCTTCAGGAATCAACACCAATTGACCTTCCTCATCCAATGGAGGTAATTCTGAAGTAGCCACCACGTTGTGTCCAATTGCCTTCTTGAGGCGTGACACATGAAAGACATTATGTACTTTGCTTTCAGCTGGAAGCTCCAACTCATAAGCAACTTCACCAATTCTCTTGGTGACTTTGAAAGGACCATAAAAACGTGGCTTCAACTTTTCTGCACCACTTTTCTTGAGAGAAGATTGTCTATATGGCTGAAGCCTCAAGTAGACCATGTCCCCAACTTCAAAAGACCTCTCAACACGCTGCTGATCAGCGTATAACTTCTGCTGATTTTGAGCTTGTTGCAGATTTTCCTTGAGAGATTTCAAGATGTCTTGGCTCTGTTGTAACATATCCTGTGCTTGTGGAGCTCTACTATCACCAAACACTAAATCAACAAAATTAGTAGCTTCATAACCATAAAGAGCCATAAAAGGTGACATCTTAATTGACATGTGATAAGAAGAGTTATAACAATACTCTCCTAAATGAAGCCATTTAATCCAAGCTCTTTGCTGTCCTGAAACATAGTTTCTTAGGTAGCCCTCTAACCATTTGTTAACAATTTCTGATTGCCCATCTGTTTGTGGGTGATAACTAGTGCTTGGAGTAAGCACTGTCCCACTCAATCTGAAGATCTCTTGCCAAAAAACACTTAGGAACTTGCTGTCCCTATCACTGACAATAGTTTTAGGCAATCCATGCAAACGGAAGACCTCTCTGAAAAACAACTCAGCCACTTGAGCTGCTGTAAATGAAGTGGTGACAGCAAAGAAATGAGCAAATTTCGTTAGTCTATCAACCACAACAAAAATACAATCACGTCCTTGCACCTTGGGCAACCCCGTGATGAAATCCATGGCAATACTTTCCCATTTCTGATTCGGAATGGGCAAAGGCTGTAGTAGACCAGCTGGATAAGAGTGTTCATTTTTATTTCTTTGACAAATCGGACACTCTCTAATGTAGTTCAAGACTTCTTCTTTCAACCCTTTCCAAGTGAATCTTTCACGAATCTGCTTATAAGTCTTGAAAATCCCTTGATGACCAGCAAGGGGAACATCATGAAAAGATTGTAGAATCTTCTTTTTAAGCTTAGATTCTTGCACTAAAAAGATTCTATCTTTGTAGTAAATTATCCCATCAACCAACTTATACCTTTCATCAACCAAATGACCTTCTAGCAAGCTGGTTGCAAACTGATTTTTAACATAATCAGCAGCAATTAACTCCTTCCAATCTGCTGATAACTCACAAAGTGACTGCAAATGAGGCCTTCTTGAAAGAGCATCAGCCACTATGTTATTTTTCCCTTTGACAAATTCAATGTCAAAGTCATATGCTTGGAGCTTACTTACCCACTTTTGCTGCCTTTCATTCAAATCCTTTTGGCGCATAAAATGTTTAAGACTATTGTGGTCAGTCTTAACAACAAATTTACTTCCCACCAAGTATTGACGGAATTTAGACAAAGCATGCATGATGGCAAGCATCTCTTTGTCATAAATGGAGTAAGTTTTTTCTGCTCCTCTCAACTTCCGGCTCTCGAAGACAATAGGATGTTTGTCTTGCATTAGAACAGCTCCAACACCTTCACCTGAAGCATCACACTGTAATTCAAATGATTTTGTAAAATCCGGAAGAGCCAACACTGGACATGTACTCATGATTTGCTTAAACTTATCAAAAACTTCTTGTGCCTTCTTAGTCCAAAGAAAAGCTCCTTTCTTTGTAAGATCTGTGAGAGGTGCTGCTTGATGAGAATATCCTTTCACAAATCTTCTATAGAATCCACATAACCCTAAAAATCCTCTCAAATGAGAAATATTCTTTGGAGTTGGCCAATCAAGAATGGCTCTTATCTTTTCAGGATCAACTTTCACACCCTTTGAACTGATAATGTGGCCAAGATATAAGAGTTCTGTCATCCCGAACTCACACTTTGATTCTTTGGCGAACAAACATTCCGCCTCTAAAATACTAAGCACTTCTTCCAAATGCTTAAGGTGCTCTTCCCATGACTTATTGAATATGAGAATGTCGTCGAAGAAGACAAGCACAAACTTCCTCAACTGCTATCTAAAAATCTTGTTCATACAAGATTGGAATGTAGCTGGAGCATTTGTCAAACCAAAAGGCATGACAAGAAATTCAAAATGCCCAAAATGGCATCTAAACGTTGTCTTCTTCTATATCCGCCTCCCTCATTCTGATCTGATGATAGCCTGAACGAAGATCAATCTTCGAGAAGAACATGGCCCCATGGAGCTCATCAATAAGCTCATCAATCCTAGGGATAGGATATCTATTCTTGATGGTCTTCTGATTCAATGCGCGGTAGTCAACACACATACGCATTGTGCCATCTTTCTTTTTGACCAGCACCACTGCAGAAGCAAAAGGACTCTTGCTTGGTCTAATGAAACCACTCTCCAAAAGCTCCTTGATAGCTTTTTCAATCTCATCTTTCTGCTTCTTTGGATAACGGTAAGGTGTAGTCATGACAGGCTTTGCTCCTTCTTCTAACTCAATTATATGCTCAGAACCTCTTTCAGGAGGTCTTCCAGGAGGTAGGCTTCCAAAGACTTTGCTCTTCTTTGAAAGTAAGGCTTGAATATCAGGGTGATATTGCCTTTTCTCCTCCACTGGATCAGCTGGTAGAACCAAACATTCAGCAGCCCATTCAACCTGATCGTGACGGATCAGCCTTTCCATCCTTTTCAAAGACACAATTCGAGGGCCACCATTTGACATCCCTCTTAGAACAACCTTCCTTCCATTAGACTGAAATTTAAGCTCCATAGTTTGCAAATTCAATGTGATCTCACCAAGAGATCGCAGCCATTGTATGCCTAGCACAACATCAGTGTCTCCAATTCCCACCACATAAAAATCATCTTTAATCTCATAATTTCCTAACTGCATAGAGAGATTAGGAATCTTCCTTGTGCAAGACATAGTAAAACCATCTGCAACCATTACCTTGAAACCATCAAATTCCTCAGTCTTCAAACCCTTTTAGCAACTAAATCCTTCATCAATAAAATTGTGAGTTGCTCCAGTATCAATTAGAGCAACTATCCTTTGTGAATTCACAACTCCATGAAGAAAGGACTCATTTTTTTGAAATATAGTTGTGCAAACCATCTCCCACCTCCTCGGACTTCTCTTCTGGATCTTCTTCACCTTCACTACCTGCTGATTCATTATTGCTGATCAGACGAATCAGATTCTGATCCATAATCAGAATAGCCCTCCATTCGATTTGCTTTGCCTCTTCCATAGCAACGGTGACCCTTAACCCAAGGCTCACGGCAAGTGTAGCAAACTCCATCTTTTCTAAGCTGTTCTTTGAGCTCTTCTGACAACCTTGGTGGAAACTTCTTGGGCAGATTTGAAGAATGTTTTTTATCTTTCTTATGGCTGAAAGGTTTTGAATGAAACTTAGGCCTTGGGGCTGCCAACTCCATGCTCCTAGCTTTCTTGATAGCTTCATCTAACGTTGGTGGATCAAAAGCTTTGACCCAACCCTTCAAAGGCTCCATTAAACCTTCAGCAAAAAGAACCACAAGTCTTCTTTCAGTAATGTTAGGCACCATTACTGACAACCTCTGAAAATCAGCCACATAGTTTTCTAAAGATCCTTGCTGTTTCAATTGTGCCAATTCTTTGAATCTCAATTCTGGATCTTTGGTATCAAATCTTTCAATCAACTTATTGGTAAACTCTCCATATGTGCGAACGAGGTTATGGCCAAGAGTGACCAAACCATGAGTCCACCATTCATGAGCTATCCCATCTAAATGCAAAGTAGTAAATTTGATAGCATCTTCTTCCGGCATGGGTCTGAGAGAGAGGTAGTTATCTAACTTCTGTACCCATGATCTGGCTGTACACTTATTACTACCATCAAAATGTTCCATAGTAATCTTTCCCAATGCTTGGTAGAAATCATTTCTAGGTGCCATAGGACGTTGTTCAGTCCTTCCACCATTTCTTCGGCTCCTTTGATTCATGAATTGGTCAAAGGTCCAAGTACCTCTGAAATCAAGAGGTAAAGAAACGTACTCCATGTAAGCTTGACGTGCATCATCAACAAAGTTTTGTGCAGCTTCAACTGGTTGTTGCTCTTCCCTTGGTGTGAAGACGGGAAAAAGGGGTCTAGAGGATGACCCACTAGGAATTGCAGCATGCTGACCCACAATTCTGTCTCTTGTATTCACCTCAGGACTGCCACTATTGTTATTCCCATTAACTCCACTGCTTTCTCCAGTTGAGTTATTTTGGGGCTGAATGATATTCTGAGCTGCTTGCTGGTCCAACTTGGACAATAATCGGGACATCATGTCTATCATCCCATCAAACTTTTTCTCCACTCTGTCCCTCTCTTCATTATCTCTCCTTACAGTGTCTGACATTATTTCAACTGTCTGTTCAACTACTTCCACTGACTTATCTGAACCTTCCACTGTTTTACCCAGATCTCTTAGGACTCCTGAGAAGGTCTCTGCTTCTGGAACGGGCGGAAACTGATGCTGATTTCTAGCCTGACTTCTGGTGTATGGCCTAGTATCTCTTTCACTCATCAGATAACCAACTGCAAATTGCCACAGGATGGCAGGGTCTTCTGCTCTGATACCACTGAAATATGCTAACCAATTTTTTCGATAAATTAACACATCACAACCAGCACTTAGCCAACTTGATTAGCGTTAGCTCCAAATAGAAAATCAAACTTGAAAGAACTACTCAACGTCAAGAATGTGCACTCAAGATCCCACTGAGGGCGAGGTGCTAACATATGACGGAGTGTATAAATTGAAAGCTAAAAATTAACAGGCGGATAACCAGCCATGAAGAGCAATTCCACACTACCACCAAACAATGGGGGGAAAAGATTACAATTAAAACAATTCATCCGCTGCGGCGGGCATCCACAGAGCTGTGGGGATTCACCACTATGAAAGTGGGTAAAAGAGTGTTACAATCAGATTATCCACACTGGCGGTAAACCATCCAGGGGTAATTTAATGAGAAAACAACAAGTAATTGCAGAACTGAAAATGGTTGGATTAGTAATGCTTAATCTCAACCTATACAAATTAAACTCTGCAGATTACAATTTACAATGATCAAGAAAGAATCTAGAAAGAGAAGTATGAGTTCTAATAATCATATAACACTCCAAAACTGAAGTATGAGGCCAAAACAGTGAACAATTACAATTCTGATATAAAAATCTGTATTCTGGAAGTTCAGACCAGCAAACTGTGAATTCATTAAATGCTCATAACTTGATCAAATTACCTCCGAATGACGTGATATCAGTTGCAAATGCTTCCTAGAGGTTTGGCGCCCAAGATGCAATCCAGAAACAATCACCAGAAACTCCCATTTATTTAGCACGAATTCCAAAGCACCCTAAAAAGGTACGACCCTCTTGAAAAATCGATTTTGCAAGATAAAAATAAAGACTTGGAAATAAATTCCAATCTTTTGTGGAAGGGGGCGCCTTGAACCAACAGATGATTTGCCAAAGTACCCAGAACAAAATTAAAATCACTCCAAAAGATATAATAAAAAACCAGCTTCAGCTGTAGATAAACCAGTAAACCAAAACTGTGAAAATACTCCAGAAATTCTTCAATCTTGATGCTCAATCTGCTAGTCTGATGTTGAGAAGCAGAAATATTCCAACTAGGTGTTGTATTTCAAACACGAAATTGGGAAAGGGCTAGGAGGTAGCATCCTCGAAGCAAAAGCAAAATGTCCATTGTCATTTTGACAGCATAACAATATGATAAACAGTAGATAGCCCAAATGCTGGAGCAAAGCCTTCATTTTATAAAAACTGAGAAACTCATCACATTCCAAGGAGGTACGCCAAGAGTCACCTTTTAGAATTCTTTTTTTTTTCAAATTTCATAAAATACAACTCCTCACAAAAGGTGGCGTCCACTTTTCTCAAGGCATAAAGTTCAAATAAAATATTAATATCTCTTATAATATGGGCGTACCCTTCATGACCCCTTTTTAAAACAACTTTCAAGTTATAACCTTAGGCCAAGGGGGGGTCAACTGAAAATTATAACACTTATGCCTTTAATCAATTAATTTCACCAAATAAAGCTTGAGAAGTAAATATTGAAACAAAAGCAACATGCTCCACTGAAGAGATGACTGAAGACAACCAACTGCACACTGCCATAAAAGTATTTACTAAAAATAGTAAATAACATGAAATGCCACAAAACTCCAAGCCAAGAAACCCTAATTTCTCCTCATTCCAGCCTACGGGTCTCCGGAATAGGCTGATGAACTGCAAGGCTAATCACTGATGAGAAGGGGACATTACAGTAGGTAACAAGATATGCAGGAGGCCGTAGAGTTTGAAATGGATTGATTGCTGCAATATCTCAATCTCTCCTTCTATGATTCTTTCTCACCTCTGCCTGACATATTCACCATTTTGTGCTCGCTGGAGGCTTGCAACTTTCTGGGTGTGAGGATTTGGAGAGGGTCCTGTACATTTTTGCTGTGTGGAAACATTGTTTCATGTCCATTCTTCCAGAAAATGTGAAAGTATGCTCATTTAGGGCTTAAAGATGAATCTTGTTGTTTGAAAATGTAAATTTTTGTTCATTTCAGGCTGGATATGGCATTCTTGCTGCTAGAAAACATGAATTTTGATTTGATTTTGTCTATCTCACCTAGGAAATAACAAGCTGTGGAGATGCTAAAAAATCCTTCTAATTACTGAGCTGTATGAAATTTTGCGAAGCTATTGGTGGAAAAAAAGGTCAAGGATACCAAAATCACTGAAGAATGGCTAAAGCAAGCGGAAGAGCTGGCTCCTGTATTTGCTGCTAAAATAGCATCAGTTAAATCTTTTAGAGCAAGATGGAAAAACATCTCCTCCAAAGAAGACCAGCTTCCTTCCAAGCTTTCAGACCTGGCAAACCACCCTTGCTTCACTAAAAGCTCTCTTTGCAAGGAACAACTACAGGCAGTAGTGGTTAGGCTAAAGGAAACCCTAAAATTAGCTGCAGATTGCACCGAGGAAAGTATGGTAGAAAGTTGCAAATGCAAAATGCAGAGCAATTTGGGTGCATTGGCAGCAAAACTGGATGTTAATTTTTTGTGACTGTGGTCTGCTGGTAAAAATAGGGGACTACGTGGGAGATAAAGAGTGCTAGGTTAATTTGCAGTGTGCAGAAAATAACTGTTGAATGGGGCTGTTACAAGAACTCCATTCATTTTGAATAAATCTGCACGTTACTGGAATAAATTTGCCTTAAATGGCTGGCAATAAACTTTTCTTCACAATAAAATCAAAAATTGCACATTGAATCTGTACAGAATGAATGAACATTCAAAATAAAAAATGAATGTGCTAAAAATTTTCACAGTATAAACCTGCACTTCTTTTTCATCCTTTTCCTTCAGCCAAAGCTCTGATGTCAATGCCAGGTTTGGGAATGAAATGTAGAAAAGGTTGCCAGATGAAATGGACAGAAAATAGACAACCAGAAAAATATTCAATGAAAATCTTATTCCATTAATCAAAATGAACATATTTATCAATATGAAATGATTGTTCAGCTTCTAGTGTATCTAGGAAATATTAAATATAAAATATTATCTTACCATACCTAGGATTATTTACAGTAGTCTTACATCAGCAAGATCCATTCACAATCCCCATATCGTTTATTGCAGGCTTCTATGTGTGCTCTTAAAAAACTGTCAAGGAAAAGGCAAAATCAGCAACACATTTTGCCAGGCCTGTGTGTTTAGAGGATAAACTACCGCAAAGCTGTCTCATAACAATCTGTAGCCTAGAGAAGAGAAAAAAAGCACACTATACTGGTCTTGATAGAGATATCGTAGATATATAAAGGATTTCAGGTATGGCATACAGGACAATTTCCTAAATATTGACAAAACCATGTCATATGATCCCACTTCATCAGATACATGCCACACAGTGGAAATTGAAGATTAATAACTATCATAATTAGTAGATTCACATTGTTAAAACCAAATAACAGTTACTGGACCACTGACAACATACTATGGAGATCCGAAAATTAACAGAACTGATGACCAGTATCAAGTCAGTCTATCCATGGGGGACATCAGGATGTCACAGGGACATTGAGGATGCCCTGTTGGGGTCTCCCATGGTGAGGGGGTATCCCTGGGATGTCCCCAAAATCTATAGAAAATGGGACAGTTTGGGTACGTTCTGCCTCCCTCCCTCAATTGTCCCACATACCCAGAATGGCAGAAAAGCCCAAGGAACACTGGTGATAATCACAAGCAATGGAGCTCACAAAGCACTAAAATTCCTCTAAGCAATCTTAGTATCAAACAGGAGTAGGATGCTTACGCATTTGTTTGAGGACTGCAATCCAAAATCATGCATCTAGATTGGCAAAGCTTTTGGTGCATGCATATTATAACCTTCCTAGACAATTATCTTCCACATTTTTAATATTTGTATAATTGGAGCTTTCATTGTGTAGTGTTATTTAGATATTTTATTTTTGTGGATTTTTATCCAAGTATTTAATACTCAAGTCATCAAATTTATAACTATTCTCTATGTGTAGGCATATCAATGGTTACTCATAGGGTCTGTATTCCAATCTCAATTGGTTAAACCTTGTGAGGGCACCAATGACTTCACCATTTCTAGTCGACAGTAATACTTGATGATCTCCAGTTTTCATCAGTGTTTGCTCTTTGGAGTTCTTGTTCCCCCTTTGTGGCTATATGTACTAGTTTCTGACCTACTTTTGGTCATCCATGGACATTAATATTATTTCTTTCTTTCTATTCTTAAGTTGGTTTCCCTTTCCTTCATGCTAGTTGATTCTCTGGTTGTAATGTCCCCTTTTTGGGATAACCCTAAATCTGCCCTAATTAATCAATTCCAAGTAATTACCTTGGTGTTGGGGAATGCTTATAGAACAATTAGGTCCCTGCAAAACAGAATTTAGAGAGTATTTACAAGAAAATGTTAATCAACATGCATGTAAGGAAATCAAAGAGAATGGGTTAGGGATACAAGTACCTGTTGACCTGCAAAGTGTTAGTAGACATAAAATAAGACACATCATTTCATAAGCATATTGAATCCCCTAATTTACTCTTCCTTGAGTATGATGGTCTGGTAGGGTGCCCAAGAATCCCTAGGCCCAAGGGCAGTTTACCCGCCTTGGCCCCATCTGGCCCTTACCATCCATATGGTGTGGTGTACCTAGTATTCTACCTCCGTTCCCCTATACTAGAACCATCATTGCTCAATCATATTGAGAGGTTGAGGGTGCAGCTACAGCAGGGTGTCCTGGATAGTCATTTTCTCTAAGCCCAATAGCAGTTTGCCCCTCCTGGCCCATGTGGCCCTTGCCATCCAGATGGGTGGTGTACTTAGAGGGTGACCTCACACACTATTTCCCCTTCAGTAGGCCCTCAACTCCTCTATTTTTGACTAGTTATTCACAATCAGATCATATGAATATTATCCATAGTGTAGACACACAGATTTACATACTAAATAAATGAACAGATCCATTACATATTGTTCCGTAATATAATGCATAGACTCTGATCTTAAATTTTAAATCAATGATATGTATTTGATCCATAGTCTGTTCTTGCATATTACATTCATGACCTAGATCTATTGTTTATATCCAGCAGGAAATAGTACTCAGAATTATATATATATATATATGAGCAGTAAATAATACTCAGAATTATATATATATCAGCAGTAAATAATATTCAAAACTATCCATATATATATATATGCACAGCTTATTATTTGTAATAGATGTTGGATTTGTTTCTGTACACATAATAATTAAATATATTAACTTCCATCACAGACTTCAAGACATTTACCAATCATAATATGCAACTTACCTTTGACCTGCTGCTGCCGCTGGAGCCTTTTCCTATTTCCTTAGATGCTACTGGGTGATTTCCTTTTTTATTCCATGCTTTCCCTTTGTTGGTGTTTAAATTTACACCTTTGGAATGTGAATTTGAAACGGACAGCTATGCACAGTAAAATTGCTCTTTGAATTAGGAGGCGAAGCTCCCTCTTGCTGATGGTGTGAAAGAAAGTAAATTAAAACTAATTTACCTATCTTTTTGGTTCAGCTAGAGCACAAGGTTTATAAAACACAAACACTGCAGCTGAGATTTTCCAATTTAGAACTTCAACTATGACTAACTTAAGCTAAAGACGTTTCTAACTTCTCAAGTAATACGCAGAGCAAGAGAAATTAGAAATGAACAAGGTTGATTCTCTAACAAAATGCTTCAATAAACTCTTTCCCAACATACACCTACTTACTTTCAATGTGAGCTGAAATTAAGTTCATAAAAGCATAACACAATAAACAGAAATCTGAGACGTTATACCAAGGCAAAGGAGGCTCATGA